>CM031237.1:379337861-379434482 GCA_018340775.1 Taxus wallichiana var. yunnanensis
AGGTCGATATCTCTTCATTTGTACTAAATTTGTTGGATTTCGGGCATTGGATTAGAAGGTATGCCCATTTAAAGTTTTTAAATCGGGTCCATACAAAAAATGGTAGAAACTAGTTAGCATAACAGGTCCATGGGCCCAAAATTCACTTTACCCCTTTTGGCACAAAAATAAAAAAATGTAAAAATTGCCCCACAGCCCCATGATACCTTTTGTCAAAAAACCATCTTGGTCCATTGGTCCACTTTTTTTCATTTGGGAAAAAATCACTTCAAATCCCATCAGCCCATGTAATTTAGGCCTAACATGTGGCTCCTCGAGCATTGGTGGAGGCATGACTCATTTTATAATTTATATCCCTTGAAATAGCACCAAAAGTTAAAATTACTCTCGAAGACCTGCCTCCTCAAATTGACTTGGAAAATGGCCACGTGGAGGGATGGCGATCATTTCGGGAATGCTTTTGGATTTTTCTTTTAAATTTGTGCCCGAGGTTGACATGTGGCTCCTCTCAGGATTTCTTTGTTTCTTTGTGCTTTTGTCCTTTTTCTAAAGTGGGGCCATACATTTGACTAGGGACATGTGGAGGCTTGGCACTCATTTGAATTTACTGCTTTGGGCCACACCTTTGAATGTGTGCCATTAAAACATGTGGTGCCTTCCTCTTGTACTCTTATACTTAACCAATTTGGGCTCACTTTTAATTTGACATCTGTTGACCCCTGACCACGTGGAGGGCTAGCACAAGTTTGAGTCTCCGCCTTAGGCTCCCATCATGAAATTATGTCGGTGACATGCGGTTCCTTCTACTCATTCTAAATTTTCAATGGTTAACTCTATCATTTCTTTGGCACAGGAAACATCGTCAGGCTTTGTGCTTGTTTGAGTTTTCTTTTGAGTTTAGCCCTTGGAGATGCGCCGATGAGGCACGTGGAAGCTTCCACTGATTCTCCCATACTTAGCAAATTTTGGGCTCATTCTCGTATCATTCCTGAGCTCAAAGGATTTGACTTTTTTCTCCATTTATTTTCCTTTGATCATAGGTTTACATGGTTTACTTCCTCCCCCAACCCTGCTCCTCCATTTTAGAGCCCATCTGCAACCTGTTTGTTGAATTTGAAGCGTGGGTTCATTCAATGGAACCGTTTCTTGAATTTCTTCATACATAGGGTCATGTTTGATCAATTTTTGGCAAAAAAATTGAGATAACGAGACTTAGATGGGGAATTGATTGAGTTTATTATTAATGGAAGACACTTAAAACATTTCCTTGATTGATTTCTTAAAATCAAGGTACACATCATTGTACAGTGTATAGTCTTTTGTTTTTTTTCTATTTTCACATTTTTTGTTTCGGTTTCTCCTGGTCCCTGGTGACCAGTTCTTGTTGGTTTCTCGTTTGATCTTGGGAGGATTGGTTATTATTTTTCTTCTTTACAAGCTTTTTCTTGACTCTATTTCCAAATGGATTTTTGGCACATGGTCTTTTGTTCTTCGAAACTTACAGGAGTGTCCATCCCAGTCGGAGCCAATATTGGTGCCTAATTTAATCTTTCCATGTTAGCTCAAAATGTATCGATCCATGGTTTGAAGTATTATTTATTTCCCTATATGGATGTGTGAAATATTTCTCCTTCATTTGGTTTTCATTGACAATCATTTCCTTGGGTCGTGGATCACATTGAGTCTTGGTTTCATTTATAATCTTCTCTTCATGGGAAAAATTTTTATTGTTGGGCATCTTCCATGATTATGTCTCCTTTGTAAATCCTATCCCAACATCTATGGATATGTGGTCTTTTTTATTAAATGCAGCATGGTGGGTCTTTTGGTGAACTTGTCACTTTTTCAACAATTATAAAAATGCCATTTGGTCCCACGGCCCCGATAGTTTCTAATTGGCTATTCAAACAATATGAAGTGGTAAGGAAAATTTCTTACTTTGACCCCAAAGATGGACATGTGGTGGTTTGAAAAGTTCAAAGGTGGAGAGGTGGATCGTCGAGAATTTTGAAGATTTTTACCTTTTGTGAAAAGGAGAAAAGTTATAAAATGATCCACGACTCCATGGGGAAAAATTAATGTCACATGTTTGAGTTAGCATTGAAAAGTCAAAAGTAAGAAGGTGGGCTATCGAGCACTTTGAAGTTTTTGGCTTTGTTTTGTGAAAAAGGAATAAAGTATAAAAGTGAAGTGTGGCCCCACTAATGCCAAAGAAAAGCCACATGTTGAGTCTACTTAAAATTCGGGAGGCAGGTCACTGGAGCACTTTGGAGTTTTTAAGATCTATTTTGAAATGAAGTAAATGTATAAAAGTGATCCGACTCTTCAGGCCCATATCAAAAGTTAAAAGTGGAGAGGCGGGTCACCGAGGCATTTTGAGATTCTAAGAACCACTTCAATTCAAATATTTTCCACGTGGGGAGCCTATGATCATTTGAGGTCCCGCCTCTAGGTATTACCTTTGGAGTTGCGCCAAGGATACATGTGGAGGCTTCCACTAGCTCCTCTCTATACTTAGACTTCTCAATGGCCAAAAACTTTCTTAATCCCAAGACATATAGAGAGGGCCAATCCTATTTGGGAGTCCTTTTGAGCTTCATACCAAAGGATCACTGAAGAGACACTTGGAGGTTTCCACTGGCTCTACCCACGCTCAAAATTTTCAATAATGGGTACATATTTGTTAGACCAAAGGATACGTGGAGGGTCTGCGCTCGTTTGAGAATCCGCCTCTAGGTCTTATCCTTGGAGTTACACCAAGCAACCATGTGGAGGCTTCTGCTGGATCTTCCCATACTTAGACTTTTCAAGCATTTGATGTAATTTTCTCGGACCCTAGGCATGTGGCACCTTCCACTGGTTCTTAAAAATTTTCAACAACTTTTCTAGGATGAGACACATGGAGAGCCCGCGCTTTTTTGGGGTCTCCACTTTTGGGCACCATATCAAAAGTGTGCCAAGGAAACACGTGGAGGCTTCCACTAGATCCTCTTTACAATTGGATGACTCATATTCACAACGCAAGTATGTGACATAAGCCATGCGAGGGCACTCATTTCTGAGAGTTATGAATGTAGAAATAAATGTGAAGGAACTCATTTCTCAAGGTGTATTTTCAAAAGTGAAAATTATTTCTTGTTAGATCAAGCTGCATGGAGCCACCTTATAATTTTTAAAATGGGATTTTTTGCACGACAGAATAAAAGAATGATTAAAAAGACTATCAAAAGTTATGACATGGTGCCCAAATCATATCTGATGAAAGTAGGAAATGTGAATGGCTCACAACTTTTCCACTGGAAAAAATAGAGAGGAATATTCTCTTGAAGATTTAGAATTTTGGGGGGAAAATTTAGGATGAGTGAGTGAGTGAAATTTTATAAATGCAATGAGAATACTCTTGCATAGGGGGTTAATTTTTCTAAGAAAGTTTGAGAAAAAACCATTTTCCCGAGAGATCTTCTGAGAAACCTTTTTATTTTCTTGTGTTTTAGATTTAATCACGTCAAGATGGTTACAAGTGTATAACCATTGACAAGCTCTGAGATTGTTGAGGAAAATTTCCCTTGCTAATGAATCTAATGAACCTTGAAATGAATCTGTGTTGATCATGAGCATTATTGTGTTTGTCTCATTTCAAAATGTTTTCAAGTAGTTTTTCTTGTTCCTGTTGTAATATTATGTTGAAATCCCTCTTAATCACACAAGACATCATCCGTGTTAGTATTTTGGCATTAGAAATTTCATTATGAGAATAACTTTCATCTGGTAATGAAATAAACAATTTAAAATCACTTTACTTTCACTATGTTGATAAAGATTATTTGTAATCCTATGAGTGTATCTTCTACATGACAAATCAAGGACTATCAAAGTTTAATTGAGTCTTTAGCATGAGCCTTTGTGTTGAATTATTGAAGATTTAATGAAATTGTGCATCTCTGGGCCTCCATTGATACAAACCTTCTGGTTGAAGGAATATTTTGGGTATTTTGAAGCATTTTGTCTCGAGTTTTCTAGTATTTGTAAACATTCTCAAAGATCTAGTAAAATAAAATTCATCTAGCTTAACTTGCCACCAAAAATTTCTCAAACAATGAATCCTACATGAACTACCCCTGTTTGTATTGTGTAGATCCATAAATGAAAAAATTCCATTCCCAAAGTATGCGTAGAGACAATCATGTTTCAATTTTTTTTTTAGTAACCTAAACCTTGTCCAAGAAACATCTCCAATCTCTAATGTGATGACTTGTGAGAGTTATATTGTGTTGTATTGATCATATTTTCTCAAGGTTCTCATCAAGATCATCCAAAGAAGGATCTCTTCATATCCTTGACAAGAAAACAGGTTCTGAACGAGTCTTTTCACCCTAGTTGAAGGAACAACCTAAAGTAGCGGGGTAGATCAAACCCTCAGGGAGGTGCTATCCATTTCTCCAATGCCTTAGTGATAAAGAGTCAATTGAATCCCTTCCTCGGCTACAAAACGACTCATCTCATGATTCATTTGTCTCTAAGTATCCTTCCAATTTTTGATGTTACTCAACCCTCATGGGAGAATCAATTTTGATACCAACATGGCCTCTATTGAAGAAGGTGGTTTAATATTATGAATAATTTAATTTTCATCATTATTATTAAATTTGCAATAATATTAATCCATTAATAATAATAAAATAATCAAACTTATAAATTTTCTTATATATATATATATATTTCAAAGAAGACAATATTTCGTTCAATATATATAAAGGAATTTTGTAAAACATTACTATATAATTAATTTACACATAGTTACATTTATGGAGGAAAGTATATACACTTTTATCCACTTATATGATCATATGTATATATATTTTTTTGTGTATTCTATCTAAGATTTAACTTGGGAGATAATAAGATTTCTCACACAACTTTATACATTTAGTAGAAGGATATTTTTCCACTCATTCTAGAAAGGAGATCAACACACTAATTTCTTTCCTTCAACATGACTAGAATGCAACTATAGTTTATATATTCCTATATATCTTCCATTTAATATAAGAAGAGTAACTATTCCTTTTCTTTTTCAACAATTAAATGACAACCATTTCACTTAGCAAATGTATTTTAACAAGATTTTCATTTCTTTTAAAATGAACCCTATTACATTTTGGAAATAAGGAAATAAATCCAATTAAGAGAGATGCATTTTCATTTCAACTTATTTCAACCTTTTAATTCAACAAAACAATGTAAAACTTGGTAATTTCTTTTCACAAAACTAACACATTTTTATATGCAAATTTATAAGTCAAATACTCTTAGAAGAGATTACAAACTATAGAGGTTTACAAATGAAGATTGTTAGGAATAATATTGTGAACATTAGATATTTATATATTTGTGTGTGTGCAAATATATATTATATATTGTGTGAGTAAATGATGTAAGTGAGTTGAACTCACGTAGATAAGAGTTGTTGAGTGATTAGTGGATCATGAGATATTCAGGGAGTAGTTTGAGATTGAAGTTGACTCCTTAAATTAAGGAGATCAATCTTCTATATATTGTAATCTCCCTTGTCTAATAAGACATCTCGAATGAATTGAAATCATTGTGTTCATGTTTACTATTCTGTCTGTTTCATGGTTATAATCTGAACAAAATAATATCATTGGTATCAGCAGGTTGATGGTCTGATGGGAGAGATGGAAGATCCGCCACGATAAAGGAAGGAGGAAAATTTTCATGGATCCGGTTGTTCCAAAGCTCTGCGTATTTCCTATATCTTTCTCATTTCATGTTCACTACAGTCATAATTCCCAATAAGGAAACGCATAAATGATTTGAAAAGGGAATATTGTTTAGAATCATTGTATATTGAGATCCGATACTGTTATATTATTGCCATTTCTGTTCACGTAGCATTTCCAATGATGAGATCTCATCAATAGATATTTTCCTACAGCACGTGATGCCCATGTTGTTCAAAGCTTGCCATGAGTCGTGAATCGTGACTTCTTCTACCAGATTTCTTTTTGGATCGTTTGGTGTTATTTCAATTCTGCGCCCACTATCTACATGTCTGCATTTAGTAGTTGATCGCCCAAATTTATTTTCTCAAAATTGTGTGGAATTTGATCTTGTATGAAGAAGCTTCCTAACGCCTTTGTGTGGGCTCTCACCTCCCTGCCACGAATCTTGAGCGCATATTATCTGCATCAGTGATTTTAAATACCAAATGTCTGAGATCTGAGTGAAATTCGTGATGGCATTGTATTATGATCTGTAACTGAGTGCACAGACCTGCATTAGTCATTGCACTGTTCTCATACGACATCAACGTACCAATTTAATTCAGATCTGGGTCATTGTGTTGTGCATTCCCTCGAAAATCTCACTATCCATTGTGAATTCGACACAATTAGTGGTGGTCTATCAAACTTCAACAAATCTATGTAGCGTGTGAAGATCTGCCCCTTTATAGCATGCAAGATTGATCCATCTACCGAACTCTTACTCCACCACAACTTCACTTTCAACGTGATAAGATGCTCTCACGGCTAGCGTCAGAATTGAAGTATGTCGTTGCATGTTATTAAAATATCATTTTTGTGTGTGGATCTCGGTCTTTGCATGAGTCGTGTGCCAGTTGTCTCGATTGGCTGAACCAGCTGTCATCCCGGAACAGTTTATACATGCCATGCGTGTTTGATCAAAGAGAAAGAATACAATTTTCTAATACAAAGATGTTCGTCCTTTTCTTATCTGTCCACAAGATTATTTTATCATTCTGCCACTGATCTGGAAAGTCTCTTTGCATGCGACTCAGTTTTTCCGCGCACACACAAGGGCTTATTGATTTTCAGGAAAAGTTTTACCTGGAAATGTTGCAGCAACAGGCCGTTAGTCTGGCCCTTGAAGAAGAATGGAACGAGGCAAGCGTTGCAGGAAAACGCATAGAAGGATGGCTTAAAAATGTTACGGGTATAAAGCGTTCAAGACCCGAGGAGGACATATCCTACGAAATCTTTGAACATGGCACCGATTTCACTGTTCATTTTTGTCAACAAATGCGCCGCAAGTAAAGAGGCGTTGAGAGCAGATGTTAACATAAATTGGAAGCGCTGAGCGAAAATGTGAAAGCGAGAATGAGCGCGAGATTACATGAAGAGCACGAAATGGAAGGTTGAAATGCTCGTAAAGCGGATGCCGGTTTTGGTGTATCAAGGGCAGTTTGATCTGGGGTTCGCTGTTTCGGTGGAAGAATGGTTACGGAGTGTGGATTGGAGTGGAATGAGTGAATTTTTTGGGCGTACAGAGAGAAAGGTGTGGAAGGTAGGGACTGTTGTGACGGGGTACATTAGATCCCATTCAAATCTGACAAATGTGGTGGTGGCGAAGCAGCGAGGCACGAGGCATTGTCGATCAGGGGTTCATGCCAGGTGATGATTGAATCTGGTTAAAAACCATGTGCTGCTAATATGATCATGTTTTTGGTCTCAAGTTTTAACGATACTAAAGTTTCTCGATGGAAATAAATGTGAGGGGAGGCATCGGCGACCTTTCTTTCGAGCGAGGCCGCGGTATTGATTTGGTGGCCAAGTATTTTAGTTGTGTGTTTCATTGTTTGTAATAAGAACAGATGTCACATTCCTGTTCAGAATTGTATTTCCTTTTATAACCTCCTGATGTAAATATGTGATAGTAGAAAGATAAAAGCACAAGAAAAAGTAGCATCATGTTTTTCTTGAAGAGGATGAACAGAGGTCCATGAGCGGGGGCTCGTACTCTGGCAGAGGTCCGTTATTGTGGAACAGGGTTCGTATTTGTTGAAATAGGTTCAACGTACCAAGATCATGAGCATGCAGAGGCAGGCAAGCTGTAGAAGACGTGTGAATGTTTTTCTCTACATTGTTCACATTAGGGGAGTGTATGTGTGGAAATATCTAATGTTAACAATAGGGGAGTGAATGTTAGGAATAATATTGTGAACATTAGATATTTATATATTTGTGTGTGTGCAAATATATATTATATATTGTGTGAGTAAATGATGTAAGTGAGTTGTAGACTCACGTAGATAAGATTTTGAGTGATTAGTGGATCACGAGATATTCTAGGAGTAGTTTGAGATTGAAGTTGACTCCTTAAATTAAGGAGATAAATCTTATATATATTGTAGTCTCCTTGTCTAATAAGACATCTCGAATGAATTGAAATCATTGTGTTCATGTTTATCTTTATTGCTGCATTTCATGCTTATAATCTGAACAAAATAATATCAAAGATAAATTTTTCTCAAGAACACAAGTTTACAATCTTCCATTGAATAAATACATGAGAAAATGACCACATAAAATCTTTTAACATAGAAAAAATAGAAGTCTCCAATTTTCAAGTCTTCTCCCAAATGTAGCTCCAATCTAGCTCACTTGAATCTTTCACCATAAGGATCACACTAAAAGTAAGGGAAATAGGAAACACTCTGCTAAACCTTTAATCCATTAAGAAGAGAATCCATTCCATTAATGGCCCCCAAGTCTCAATCAAATAACCATGAGGGGTCTTTAACAACAATAGACAACTTTACAACAAACAAGGCTTCCACAAAACAACATATATTTCAACATGTTCAACATAGCTAAAATAGCATAATCAACAAGTTTTCAACTTTACTGAAACAACAAAATGGCTTGAAACCAAACCAATTGGAGCAAGGGCTATGGAAACCACCTCCTTTTGCCTCCCAGGGTGAAGTGGTAGTTTCACCCTAAGCCTCAAGTGCGAGAAAAAAACAACACAATATCCTTTTCACTCCCCATAGGTGAAACTCCCAATCATACTCCCACCAAATCCATGCATCAAAAATCCCTTTTCCCTCCCCATTTCCCCTATAAGTCCATCTCCCACACCAAACTTAGACCATACTACTCAACCACACAAAAGCACATTCAAAAAACTCAAACAAACTTAACAAGAATAATATTCTCACATCAACAAATATAATAAACAAAAAAATATAGGTAGAGAGCATACCTCTCCATAAAGCTCTAAGAAAACTTCACTTCTCTCCTTTCACACCTCCGGGTAAGTGCACAAATGAAAAGTGGACAAAAACCTGAAAATAGATGAAACACATACGTGTTTTGCTAAACCGTGCTTGCATTTTATTTTTTTGGCTCGAAATCATCGATTCTATAACGCGTACATGTTTTAAAGAATTCAAAATGCGTACACATTTTGAGTAGTATGGACCATGTATATGTGTTTTGGTGTTTATACTTACAAAAATAAATGTTAAGTATAAGATTTCTTTTATTATTTCTTATACTTTAAATTTATTTTAGTAAATATAAGAAATTAGGGTCACTTTGCACCTTATGGAAGTGGTCTCGTAGCTCCAATAGTTATAATCTAGAAAATAGTTTTTCAAAATCCAATCTTGTCAATACTTACTCATTTTTAGGATTTCAGCAAATGACCTAAAACTTTCAAGGCATATATATTGTAGTCACCTTTGTTTCTGGGGAAAGCATATAGTCATTTTTAAAGGTTTTAAACCTTCTAAAAAAATATTTTGGCCCTACCACTTTGCTTGAATTGCTACTAATTTTTAAATTTGGTCCATAATTCACTTTAGTGACCATGAATTAACTCTATGATGTTTGTCTACTTCTTACTAAAAGAGATCCTCACTTTGTAGATAGAGGATTATTTCCTAAATGGGGTTCTTATCCTATGGCCAAAATGAGGTGATTGTAATGTGCCTCCCGTTAAGGTTTTATTGAATAACACTACTAGGTGTTGAATGAGTTATTAAAAATAGTATCAAGTGAATTGCATCAAGTGAACTTAGATGATTTCTCATTCTTAGAAACATGGTGCTCCATATAAAGATCATCCCCTCACCTTTCCTAGCTCTAAAATAATCCTTTCATGGAATCAAATTCATGATTCTCATACATGCTTTTGCTCATATGTCTCTTATGGAGACAAACGATGCCTTAATACTTCACAAATAATGGTCCTTGATAACTCGGTGACATGACTAGCTCATTTTAGCTTGTTCTGAAGGGTGTTCAATTAACTACAAAATGCCAAAATGCCTTTTTAGGCCTTTAAAGGAAGTCTCTCATAAAACTAAATGAGTCGATTAATCACCTTAAACACAATTCCCTACACACTTTGAAACACGTTGAATGATCTTTTAGGAATTTCCTTTGGTTTACGATTTATGATTTAGGGTTTAGGGTTTAGGGTTCGGGGTTTAGGGTTTAGGGCTAAGGGTTTAGGAATCAAGGTTTAGAGTTTAAGGTTTAAGGTTTAGTGTTTAATGATCATAGTTTAGCTTTTATGGTTTAGGGTTTAGGACTCAGGCTTAGGGTTTAGGGTTTAGGGTTTATGGTTTATGTTTTAGAGTTTAGGGTTTATATTTCATGGATTAGGGGTTTAGGGTTCGAGGTTTAGGGTTTATGGTTTAAGGGTTAAGGGTTTAGGGTTTAGGTTTAGATTTTAGGGTTAAGGGTTTATGTTTGAGGGTTTAAGGTTTAGGGTTTTGGATTAGGTTTTATGGCTTAGGACCTAGGGTTTAAGGGATTAGGGTTTATGGTTTAGGGCTCAAGGTTTAGGGTTTAGGGGTCCGGGTTTATGTTATAGGTTTTAGGGTTTAGGTTTAGGGTTTTTGATTTAGGGGTTTATGGCTTAGGGTTTGGGTATAGGGTTTAGGGTTTAGGGCTCATGGTTTAAGGTTTAGGGTTGAGGATTTAGGTTTAGGGTTTAGGGTTTAGGAGTTAGGGTTTAAGGTTTAAAGGTCAGGGTTCAGGGTTTAGGGAAAATGGTTTAGGGTTTAGGGTTTAAGGCTCGAGGTTTAGGGTTTAGGGTTTAGGGGTTAGGGTTAGGGTTTAGGGTTCTGGATTTAAGGCTCATGGATTAGGCTCACCCATTTAGTCACAATAATGTTCTATGTCTTACCAATTCTTATAAGTATTAACAAAGAGTATTCAACTAAAAAGGTTAATCTACTTCATAGGCAGAACATTCAAGGGAGTCATCACAATTTGATGCATTTCATCTACTAATATTTTAAAGGAGGGAAATTCCCATTGCATGCGAACTATTTCACTCACTTTGTAATGTTTTGTGTCTTACCCATTCTTATTAGTATTGACAGAGAGTATTCAACTGAAAAAGGTTCATTGAATTTGTAGGAACAAAACTCAAAGATATTCATCAAAATTTGATGTCTTTCATCTGTTGATATTTTGAAGGAGGGAAATGCCCACTAGCTCATAAACAAGGTAGTTGTAAAAGAAGACTTAATGATGGTTCTAGGCACAAGACTAGGAAATATGGTCCTAAGATATTCAAAAATTAACTCACTCATGAGACCTACTCAAAATATATGAGGTTTAGGGGTTAGAGCTTACGAATCTGTAATTTATTGTTTAGGGTTTATGGCTTTAAGGATCGGGGCTCGGGGTTCAAGGTTTAGGTTCGGTTTAGGTTTGAGTTTCGGGTTTTTAGTGTTTGAGTTTAAGGTTTATTATTTTATTTTAGGTTTGAGGTCTCGGGTTTAAGGGTTTAGGGTTAAGGTTTTGAGTCGTAGAGGTTTAAGGGTTTAGGGTTTAGTGTTTAGGGCTTAGGTTTAGGGTTTAGGGGGATTAGAGTTTAGGATTTTGTGCTTCAAGTTTAGGGGTCAAGCTTTAGGGTTTATGATTTATTTATTATGGTTTAGGGTTTAGGGGTTAAAGGCCTTTAGGATTTAACATTTAGGCCTTAAGGTTTAGGGTTTATATTTTAGGGCTCGGGGCTCATGGCTTAGGGGGTAGGGTGCATGGTTTAGGTTTTGGGGTTTACGACTCGGGGTTTGGGGTTAAGAGTTACGAGTTTAAGGTTTAGGGGTTAGAGGGTTAGGGCTCTAGATTTAGGGTTTAGATCTCAGGTTTAAGGTTTAGGTTTAGGGCTCAAGGATTAGGGTGTAGTGTTCAAGGCTTAAGGTTTATGGTTTAGGGATTAGGGTTTAGGTTCATGTTTCATGGTTTATGGCTTAAGGTTTGGGGTTTAGAGTTACTAGTTTAAGGTTTGGGGTTAGAGCTCAGGGCTTTGGATTTAGTATTTAGGGTTTAGGGCTTAGGGTTCAGGGTTTAGGGTCTAGGGTCAAGGGTTTAGGGTTTAGGGTTATGGGTTTAGGGTTTATGGTTTAGGGTTTAGTATTTAGTGTTTAGGGTTTAGGATTTATTATTTTGGTTTTAGGGTTTAGGTTTATAGTTTAGGGTTTAGGTCTCATGGTTGAGGGTTAAGGGTTTAGGTCACAGAGTTCAGGGTTCATCGACTTTGTAGGTAGAACATTCAAAGAGATTCATCACAATTTGATGTCTTTCATCTGTTGATATTTTGAAGGAGGGAAATGTCATATTCCTAACTATCCAATCCTTCCAAAGACCCCAGTAGTCCTCAATCCTTAGATGTATAGGGAGACATTGTTACTTGGCTTCCATTTATAATGATAGAGATATTTGTAAATTCATGTTATGACCTCTAAATCTATATGAATTTTAAGTTTCTTGAAATCACATCACACCCTTCACTAGGATTGATGACTAACCCTATATTTTTGTTCAGGGGATTTTGAAAACATCCATGGGTTTATCATATAAGGAATTATCAATGAATGGAAGGTCACTAAGTCGTAGGCCAGGTAACTCCCATTTAGAACTAAACAAGAAAGATTTACTAGGTGATTGATAACCCCTTAGTGTTCTTAGCCATTCCCTTGTTTCTATTCTTATTTTGAACACTTCACGAAGTTCTCATCAAATTTACTATCCATTCCAAAGAGAACACTTGAAATTTATCTTTCTCCGAGAGAGAGGATACTGTAGGAAATTCAATTATGATCCTACATCTCTGCATTGATATATTCTTTATGTTTCTTTTGTTTCCTTTAAGATTAATTTTTTTTGTGAGGTTCTTTTTCCACCTTCCAATAGGTCATCCTGTCTTGTGTAATACCATACATAGAAATATGAGAAATGTCAAATTTGTTTCAAAGTGTGAATAAATTTACATTCAAGAGTGCAAGTATATGTGGGCAAAAACAAGTTTGAAGAGATGTGTAATATATGCATTACAAGGCACAAGGTAGATTTCATATCCATTTAGTTACTTACACCACCTCTCATAAACAAGGTAGTTCTATAAGAAGACTCAATGATGGTTCTAGGCACGAGACTATGAAATATGGTGTGGGGTTTAGGTTTAGGGTTTAGGGTTTAGGGCTCATGGTTCAAGGTTTAAGGTTTAAGGTTTAGGGTTTAGGGTTCAAGGTTCAGGGTTATGGTTTAGGATTTAGGTTTTAGGTTTAGGGTTTAGGGTTTAGTGTTTATGGTTAGGGTTTATGGATCGAGGTTAAGGATTTAGGGTTTAAGGTTTAGGGTTTAGGGTTTTAGGTTAAGGATTTAGTGTTTAGGGATAAGGGTTTATGGTTTATGGTTTAGGTTTTAGGGTTTATGGTTCAGGGTTCAAGGTTTAGGGTTTAGGATTTAGGATTTAATGTTTAGGGCTTAAGGTTTAGGTTTTATGGTTTAGGGCTCGGGGTTTAGGGTTTAGGTTTTAGGTTTTAGGGCTTAGGGCTTAGGGTATATGGTCTAGGGTTTAGGGTTTAGATTTTAGGGCTCAGGGATAAGGGTGTAGGGTTCAAGGCTTAGGGTTTAGGGTTTAGGTTTAAGGTTTAGGGTTTATGGCTTAGGGTTTAGGGTTAGGATTTAGTTTTTATGGTTCAGGGTTTAGGGTTTAGCATTTAGGGCTCATGGTTCATAGTTTAGGGTTTAGGGTTTAGGGCTTAGGGCTTAGGGATTATGGCTTAGGGGTTTAGGGCTTAAGGCTCAGGGTTTAGGGCTCACGAGTAAGGGTAGAATGTTTAAGGTTTAACGTTTAGGATTTGGGTTTTAGGGTCTAGGGATCATGGTTAAAGGTTTAGGTTTTAGGGTTTAGGGCTCAAGGTTTACAGTTTAGTGTTTAGGTTTATGGCCTATGGTTTAGGGTTTTGATTGTAGAAGTTAAATGTTAAAATATTTAGGCTGAATGTTGAAATCTTAAAAAATTACATATGTACTGACCAAATTATACTTTAAAAAACTATCTCCTAAACCATGACTCATGGAGCTATGAGACTAATTCCATAAGGTGCAGAGTGACCCTAATTTCTTATATTTACATAAATAAAATTAAGTATAAGAAATAATAAAATATAAATAATAATACATGAAACACTTATACTAAATAATTAATAATAATAAATATAAAGTTATGTGGCGGATGTACGCATTTTGTATTTTCTCTTTTTCTAAGCCATGCCTCAAGGCTTGGGATCTGGTTTGGATCCCAAGCCTGAGGCATGGACCTGTACAAAACACAGAAAATAACATGTTTTTGCAAGAAAATGTAAAAATGCCACTTCCTCTATGATAAATCAAAATAAAACAATCGATCCATTTTTAAAAAATATACCACGACATAGAGTAGAGTTTCTTCTTTCTAAAAATATAATTTTTCAAATTTTCTAACTAATATAAGGTTTCCATATTATTTATTTTCTAACTATGCCTTTTTATAGCTATTTTTTGAAGTGTAAATATGTCTATCTTTCATGGTGTATCTTTTTTTTGGGTGATCAAAATTTAAAAAAAATTATACTAGCCCAAACTAGGCATAATTCTATACATATTCAAAAAAAAATTCTAATTTTTGATATTTTTTGAGGTAGTTAAGGGGGGGCATGGTCGAGCTCTGTTATTTTTCAAAAAAATCATAAAAAAAAAATTTTGTACTAAAAAAAAATGGAGCCCAAACTAGATTCTCCTAGCTATCTTTCTACCAAATGGTTTTCAAAAATACTAAATGGTGCTAGAAAATGGTGGGGGCTCAAAAGTCACTCTATTATGTTTTTAACAAAATAAGGAGCATCTGTTAGTATTTTAGTTGTTTCTCCCACTTAAACTTATCCATTTTCAATAAAATTAAGTAGCTTAGAAACTAGACTCAAAATGCTACGATTCATATTTCTACAACATCTTCCAATTTTGAGTGTAACTATTTTGAAAAACTCGTACAAGTTGATTTTTTTTTTAGAAAAATACGTCCACTTAAGACCCCCTTTTGGCCCCCTAACTTGGTGCACTTACCACTCCAAGCCAAGAAATTTCCCAAAATCCACTCCAACAAGCTCCCAATTTCAAAAATGAAAAAGGAAGAAAATGAACAAGTAACCTACATTTCATCAAAATCAATCAATAAATAGAAATGGAATGTCAGGATGATGATGTGGCTCCATGTAGGATGTCACTTCATAATTCCTCCATTCTCACACTCAAGTCAAACACCATGCCCAAGTTAATAAATGAGCATGTAAGAACTATGAAAAACCCACATGGCACACAAAGTTGCACACCATGCCTTCTAAGGACCATTTTTTTGTACAATAAGGTGTAATTAATTTCACCCTTTTACAATCCAAAAGGATAAATAAGTCAAAAATAAACTCCCCAACCCATTGGTAGGGTTGTTGGTTAAATTTAATAGGCATGGAAGAAACTTAGCTTGTCCCACTAGCCTTCAAAAAGTCTTCCCAAGTCAAAATCTGAATTTTGAAGTTGGGGTGGAGTAAATCACACACAAACCAACATAAATCTCACTTACAATAAGGACCACCTAACCTCATAATTATCTATTTGTCACATCTTTATTTTAGTTAATAAATTAAGTAGGATTATCTAATTAAGACACAATTATAAATGTTAATAAAGTGACAACCATTACAAAAAATTAAATGCATAAAACACAAATAAAGCACATACAAAAATTAAAAGAAAAGGGAAAACATTTCACCCCATGGCCACACATGTGAGGTCACCCCCCTTGGGAAACCTCCTAACTAGGCATGTAAAAAAACACACTATAACATTACATAAGTTGTCAAATTTTGGCCATGTTTCTCAACATCCGACATCCTTTCATGGTTGGTCCCCTATCCCCTTTCAATGTATGTGATAAAATGTCCTGCAACAAAAAAAAAAACCTCTCTAGCCTTTATTCGTATTAACAACATCAAGACAATATACATATAAAATCAATAATCATCATTTGACATTAGAAATTCTATCATCTAGCATCATACAATTAATTCAATTTTGGCATCCATAAAATCATAATTCTACTCAAAACATCCAACATAGGTTATGCATCCAAATTATGACATGTTAGTACAAAAATCATAATATCACAACTCAACATATATAATTGTCTATCATCACCATCTAGTGCATCATAATAAAAATGTAAACCACATAATGTCAATAGTCTAAATATCTGCATAGTCCATCATCTATTGATCAAAATATAATACTCAAATGTCTAAGTATCAGTCAAACAGTAACAACATCAAAATGAAATAGTGTCGAAGAGGAGTGGGCACTAAAAGATTCACTGAGAAATTTTGAGGATTGAGGGGGAAAGTCAACCTCACTAACAACCCAAGGATTTTCTCCTTCACAAAACTCATTAGGTTTCCCTCAAGGAGGTTTTCTTCCTTTCCACCATTAACCTTTGGGTGGCTAGGTTGTTTCATCATTTCCAAAAAAATTCCCATTTGTAGTATCTCATGTGTCTATTTGAGGCCCTCAATCTATCTTCTACGATGAAATCTTCGCTTCATGTTGTTCCCCTTATAAAGGTGCTGACTGAAAGTCTAATTATTGTTATTCTCAATTTTGTATATTTTTAGTAATATATATATATATATATATATATATATATATATATATATATATATATATATATATATCATATAAAATGGGATTTATGGGTAATAACTCCTAATAGACAATCAATCAATAATATTGTATAATTTTTGTGGAATCAAAATTCTTGAGTAATCTTTCTAAAAGTGAATCTTCAACATTTCTACAAAATTTAATAGGAAAAACATATGTACAAATATTTATCACCCCATGAAATTATATAAATTTAAATATACTTTTTCTATTAATTTCTTGGGGCAAGGAATATTTGTACATGTGTTTTCCTTTTGAATTTTATAAAAATGTTGAAGATTCAATTTTGAAAACATTACACAGGAATTTTCACTTATGCAAAAATTATACATTTTTTTAGGTAATAAGACTGGATTTGTGGCTCCAAAGGCGTTACAAAGGAGATACATCATAAGAGACGCAAAAAGAATAAAAACAACCAACCTCTACTAGTGGTCAAAAGAAAAAAACCCAACCAAATGAAAAGACAAGTCTTGACTCGAACCGAGAGAACTAGGACCCTCCACCGGATGTCACTCGAGAGAGACTACATCTTACATAAGATTTTTTTTGTTGGAATTCCGTCCAACCCACATCATCCCCACAGGAGGAGAGGACCCCGTAGAAAGAATCACTCTAACCTCCCCTTGTCTAAGACCAGCATCCCACTTCCAAGCGATGAGTTGTCCATGCCACCAACCTCCACATAGTGGTCATTAAAGCCTCCCTTCAACGAAGCAACACAAGAGTTCAATTTTTTCTTCCTTCCCAACTGAACGACCCTTCTCGTGGAGACAACGGACTCTACCTGTCAATGTAGTTTCACCCCCATCGATCCTGGATCAATGCTTCTCTTGACCAGCACCTGATAGTAATGAAGCATCACATGGAAACGACACATCCATCTGAGTAGAGGCAAGACCAGTCATGACACTCCCACCAACATCAACTCAACCTACGTGTTTTAGCATAATAGTTATCTCAGCCACAATATCCTCCTCCTCTGATTCTTCCCTTCTTCCTCTTCAGAAAATACTTCAAGTTCATCATCCCCTTGGAGATAATTAAATTTTACAAGCAGCTCAATAGGTCCAAAACAGTATTTCATTTCATACCTGACCATTCTTGATTGATTGTGTGTTAGGATTTATTTCCCGTACATCCCATTGTATATGATAGATATTTTATTTATAGTTTTTAAATGAATAGGAAAACTTTTACCTGACTATGTTACAAATTCCATTTAAATAAGTGGAGAAAGTGCATATTTTATGTGTGAAATTACAAAAAATTGAAGGAGATAAAAGTGTACAAAATGACGGAAATAGCTAAGATAGAGTATCCACATATGTGCATAACACATTATTGAGTAATTGTTGTTTCCTATGTTATTAAGGTCAATGCTCCTGTAATTTTATTTTGAGTTGTGGTTGTTCTTTATTTTGTTGAGTAATAGGTTAAAGTTCACGACCCGACAAAAAAATGGACAAACTACCATCCCAAATTACAGAGCATGAAATATATATTTTTTCATGTTTTGTAAAACTAAACTAAATGTGTGTTTATTTGTGGATTAAGTAGTGGGGAAAATACTAGAATAGGTATTTATGCAGAAACATTATGGTTGTCGAATTTTATTTTACTTATGATGTATCTGAAAATGTATTATTAATATATCATGTTCTTCATTGCATATGTTCGTAACAAATGGTTTCCTTGACTAGTAAATAAAAATACCATTCTTTCCAACAATTTTTCATCCTTATAGTTCTCCTTCCTCAATATTCTTCATCACTTCTCTTCCTTCTTATTTCTTCAAATTTAATATCTTGAACACCCCCACCTCGCCCTATCAAAATATCCATTATACTACTAGGATGTAATTGTTGGTTTACAAACAACACATGAATGAGAGTGATTGTTTTAATGTGTTATTTTTCATGCATCTATGCTCAATTCTTGTTCAATTGTTTGATATCGGTTAATACAATCGAATCTACATCGAGTTGGAGAAAGCTATGTGGTTTGTTTCGATAATTCTCCTTGTGACATCTTGACTTTTCCTACAATTTGTTATGGTTATGTTAAAATATCTTGTCAAGGATACAATAATGGTGGGTTTTCAAGTTAGGACCTTGAATTTTGGTACTAAATGTAAATTAATTTTCCAATAAAATTAGAGGGAGCGGGAATCCAATTTAAATGGCATAATTTCGGTGTGAATTAGGTGCTTTGGATTTTGCAAGGCATTTAGACATTTTTAGTCATTTTAGATATTAAAATACAACTACTTTAAAGACATGATTATCATGATTAATAGGTAAAAATATAATTTAAACGTAAATATGAAATATATATTAAAATTTTAATAGCCAAATATATATATATATATATATATATATATATATATATATATAACAAAAAAAAAAAAAATAGTTAAGAAAATCACCCAATTAAATATCAAATTACATATTAGGAATTTCTAAAATTTATAACAATTAACATCAATAGAAATGGACACTTTGAAATGAAAATAATATAGATATCTTAATATCTTATTCATAAAATATAAACATCTTAATATCTCAATGATAAAATAGAAACATCTATTTGTTTTGATTTTTAATTAATTTAATTTGATTTGGTTTTCTTTTATTTTTCTTCGTTTGATTTTTTACAAATATAGATTAAAATACAAACATTGGATTTCATATTATTTAAGAGAAGTTAAAATTTAAGGTTGAACTTGGAGGTCTAAAAGTTAGAAGTTTGAATTCATTTTCTATAGAATTACAAGCTTGTACTTGTGAGTCCTTTCTTTGAATTTTTGTAAAAACTAATTAATTGCAATTTGAAATAGTATTTTAATGCTCTCAAAAGCTTTAATAGTGTTTCTTTCTTTCATTTGATTAAAGTGAAGATCCATTTGATTAGTCTACAATCAATATTTATGAAAAAAAATTGTATATTTGATAAAATATGAAATTGATTAATTATTTTGTTGGTTTATAACTGTACAAAAAGACCTAAAATTTAATGATTAAGTTTTTAAAATCATTTAGATTCAATCAATTAGATAATCCCACATAGATTTGTAATTATAATGCAATTCAAAAAATATTAAATATTTGATAATATATAACAATTCACACAATCACATGAAAATTTGTCACTAATGTCATATCCTAGGAAAGCGACAAAAAAAAGGCATTCCTTGCAAGAAATTACTGAGGGTAGAATTTTAGCTTAATGGAGGTTAGATGTTATAGGAGTAATTAGTCCAAACTATTCAGGAGTCATAAGTTTTTATTGACGAACACCGATTCTTGCGTAGGGGTAGGATAAAGTTGTAGCTACTAAACGTAGTATGACTCAAAATTTCATTAAGTTCCCATAGAAAAACATCATTATAAGCTTCAGCTTCCCTTTCTCATTGGTATGTGACAACGGACCAACAATTTAGTCCATTAAGTTTGTAGACTCGGTGTATGATCATCATATTACATTGAAAGTATATTCAAAATATTATCCATAAGGTAATGGGTTAGTTGAGTCCACTAACAAAAACCTCTTGGATGTGATAAAGAAGACAACCATACAAAATCCAAGGTTATTGAACTCACTCCTCAAATATGTTCTTTGGGCGGAAAGAACAAAGATCAAATAAAAACCCTACTTGTTGGTTTATGTCAAAGAGCCTATGTTCCCCATCACCCTACAAAAGCCAACACAAATCATTTTTGTGCAGGAATAGATAGATGTAGGAGATACGGTGAAGAAAACAGTTTTGAATTCAATACAACTACATGATGTTATGAGTAAGGCATTGAAAATTTTCGGTAGAAACCAATAGATTGTAAAACATTGGTTTCATATAAAGGAACAAGTCAATGCATTCACGGATGGATATCTAATTATATTTAATAGGTAAAAACTCATGAAAATAAGGGACAACATTCCATGTTCAATCAATTATGAATTATCCTTTACCAAATTGTATAATCATTGGGAGATAGTGCCTTCAAACCGAGAGACTTAATGAGAAATAATCTGATATAACCCATCAATGGCCAACATTTGAAATAGTATTTCATGGCTGAGACATCATCCAACTTATCTCAATAACGAGCTAATTGTTATCTTTTAGTTTACTTGTTTTCAATTTCATTAATTTAGTTCATTGTTTTCTTAGATCAAATTCATCCTTTCGACATAAAGATCATGTTTTTTTAGAGTAGTTGCAAGCTACTAAGAAATTGGAATTTTTTAAGATTATTATGAATCAAACTATTCCATGTGCAAGTTATAATAAATGGAAACAACTAAAGGATATATATAAAGAGTGGATGAAATTTAGAGTTTAAAGTTTTAATGTTTTATGGATTTTGGAATATCTTACTTTGAAAGGTTAGTTATGTTTGAAATTCAAAACTATTTTGTGTGATTACTAGTGATTTTGGAAAAGTTTCATACGTAAGCTATTTCATGCACTTCACATTTTAAATACTTTTGCAAGTTAATGAAAGAATATCTTGACTTTTAAATTTTGTGGCAACATTATAATGAAGATCTAAAATAGTCTCCAACCCCTCTAATTGTTGTAAGAAAAAAGGAAATAAGATAAAATGAGGTAAATGATAATATTAGAGGTGAAACTTCTCTAGAAAAGACAAATGAAAGAAAAATATGAATAGGCCTCCTTAAAAGAGGTTGATTTCAGAAATGTAATGCCTTCTAAAACGACCACTTGAGACCCAAGAACAACCTAGGTTTAGATAGAAAAGTTATAGATTTTTTTTTTCCGAAAAGCGTGACGACTACCAAGCTTCAAGCAACAGTTGTCACAACAAAGATTCCAAGTCAATTATAATTTAATAAAAGAAATTTTATTGTTATAACAAACATTAGATCCACATTACAAGATTAATGAGTATAATTAATCCAAATATAGTTAAATTTCTCTTAGGTGTTAATTTAATAAATAATTAAATTAACACTATATTTAAATGTTTCTTAATTAATTTTAGAGGGTCAAAGGGGCCAAAACAATTAAATGCCCAAGGTATTTAATTTTACTAGGTCTAAATAATAACCAAGGTCCTATTTACATGGGTTAGAAAAAAAACATTCTCTTATCCCTAGCGTGACCCCTTAAAAGGTCAACCCATGCTTTAGAAATAAAAATTTAAGTTAAAAAGGGGTAAATTCCCACTTACCCACTCTCAGACTCATATTTTAACTTCAACCTGATTTTTCACATATTTAATGCACTTAAGGTTTCTAGAAAACATTTCCATTAGATAGGAAATTTCTTCCCCTTTCCAATGATATAAAGAAGTCCTCCTAACTCTTCATATTTCTTAAGTTACAGTGTTGACGGACCAGGGGAGGAAATTTTCAAAAAGCGGGCTGGTGGGGAGACTTAAGATTTTTTTCCATTTTTCAAAAAGGTACATTTTCAAGGTGCATGCCCTCGAATTTTATTTGTAAAAGTTTTCTTTTTTTTTTACAGTTAGTTTTTTTCTAAAACCAACTGAAGTAAAAACATCAGAAGGCCATAACTTTCGACTAGAAGTTCGGATTAGAGAAAATAAGGACTTTTGGAAAGGGATCGAACTCCTCTTTGCATAAGAAGCACAAAATATTATTTTCAACAAACTTAGATGGGTGAAATTTAAGAAAACATGTTTCTTAAAATAAATTATGAACTAAACTTTTCAACTGCCAGATTTAATCTAATCCGCTATTCTTTCTTCTTCAACATGCCAAATAGACATGGAGAGTTGCACTTGAAGGATTTCAAATGGATTGCAAGGATAAAATATTAATGGTTGAGTATTCAAAAATGAATTTCCTTTCTTTTATGTGAAATTGCATTATTTTTCCTTTTTCCCAATTAAAGATGAACTGTGTAAATTGCAAGGGCAATACAAACTATTTTGGAATATGTTTTGATCATCCTTAGTTCATTTTAACATTTTATCTTGTCTTTCATTGTTGCAGGGTACTCTATATGTTTTTCTGATATCTATTTGCAGGTCTTATAGTGAGTCTAAAAGAAATCTACGTGTGTACAAGTTAGAATTGATCTCCTTCATTTTCCATACTCTAAACATTTAAGTTCATTTATTCAAATTTTACAATGTTTAACTCTCTTTCAATACGTGAAAAGAAAGAATGCAAATTTATTTTTATTTAAAACCTGCCTTTCAAATAACACCAACTTTTCCAGCCTTCAAACAAGAGAGTTTGCAAAAAAAAAATTCCAACAACAGATTTCAACCAAGAGTAACACCATTTTGATGGGAAGTAAATCAACTCCAATTAAATGAAATAATTCCTTTTACACTTCTTTTTGTTTTCCAAAATATACCAAATAAATCTTTCTCATTCCTTTTCACATTCCAATTTAGCTTTCATAGCCTAAAAGGAAGCATTTTTCACTATAAATATTATTACAAGTCATCCACTTAAAGTGGGAAATTTTACAATAAGGAACCCAAGGAGAAACTGCAAAATTTGTCTTCATCCTCAACTCTAGAACAACAACAAGAAGATCCACCATATAGCTTTTTATCACAACAAAAAAGGAGGAGAGGCAACGCTCTCCACCCAACCAAGAATTCCAATGAAGAGGAGAAGTCGTCCTCCTCATTGGCCCTCAAGCCCCAACCACAAAGCAATAAGAAATGTATTTCAACTCATGGAAAAAAATTAGCTTCCACAACACAAAAATAATTTTCATAAATAGAACACAGTCCAAATACATACGCAATTTACAACCACAAAGAACAACCAATACTTTGGCTTCATCATGCACAAGCCAAAGGAGCAAGACCTATGGGGGAAGCTACTTATACCTCCCAATGGGGAAATGGGTGTCCACCTTAAAATAAACCCGCCAATATATATATATATATATATATATATCATTTCAAAACCCTACTTTCCCTTATGCTCCCCAAGTACCCCTTATACCTCTCATTCTCTTATGCCTCCCCACACTCTTATGGCACCCCATAATGAGTAAATAAATGCAAGCTATTTCTTTTACAAGGTGGAACCCAATCCCAAACTCCCTCCACAATAACACTTATACCTCCCCAAAACTCTTATGCCTCCCCACAAGAGATCCCCATAGTCTTCTCCTACACCATACCTAGGCAATCTACCCAACCAGCCAACAACATACCAAAATATTCAAGCATTCACATATGCATAAAAAAGGAGAACATTATAAAGAGCCAAGCTCCTACCTCTCCATGGTAGAGTTTTCTCCAAAGGTTCAACAACAAGCTTTTTTCTAATCCAAACAGTCCAAAATCTCCAGCAATCCACAAGCATTCAACAAAATCTCTAACTCTCTTCCAAATTACAAGAGCTCAAAACCAAAATAAGTAACCAAAAATGAAGTCACCAAATGAAGTAACCCCTCCCGTCACCCCCAAAACAACAAAATAATTCAAATAAATAGAAAAGGGAGGGAGGAGGATGAGGTGGCTCCATGTAGGATGCCACATCACTCATCCTCAACTCCACCTCACAAGTCAACTTCAAACTCCAAAGAACAATTAAAAGGTGGGTGAATAAATGACATTTTTCTTACACACACAATCCAAGCCCACACCCCTAGGACCAAAATTAATTTCATGCAAGAAGGTGAAAAAAACACTTACTAAAATGTTTAGTTTTGACTCCCCAACCCATAGGTAGGGTTGGTGTAACAATTTAAGAGGTGTGGGACAAGTTTAACTTGTCCCACAAGCCTCCAAAATCAGCCCCTAAGGACAGATCCGAATTTCAAAAGGAAGGTGGAGTGTTTCACACTCAAAGCTACTTACACATTACTTACAACACATAATCCAAGAGCCATCAACTCTAATAAATGCATTCTTTTGACCCATTTTAATTTATTTAACAACATGATTACTCACTAATCTAGACACAAATAAAATAAATAATAAAGGGGAAAATACATCACTAAAATCCACATACTAAATTTAAACAAAGGAACTAAATAAAAGAATACACATAACCCCTTGGTCACATTTGAAGGTGATTCCCCCCCATGGGGACCCCTAACATCAATTCAAACACACACACATAAAAAATAAATGTTGTTATGGTGACCCTTGTTGAATTCATTTAGGATTCCAATGTGGTTGGTCTCCAATCCCCCGATGTTTGTTGTGACATGTTTACCTACAAAACAAAAATACCTCCTTCGGCCTTGTGGCCACATCAAATCATCCAAAATAATTATACAATAATCTCCAAGGTCATATATATAAATCCAAACATCATCAAGCAAGTAACGACATCATTTACAATTTCCTCAATAACCATATGATCATAAAATTAGTTCAATTTTCTAGGTTTACTCAATATGACAACATATCACATGTACAAAAAACATATATATATATATATACACACACACACACACACACACACACATAACCATGCCAAGCATTGTATCAACATCAATATAAAATGTCTCTAATAATCCACATGCATCATATATGAATCAAATCAACCACAGTCCATGATCTCTAATGTCTGACATCATACCAACTTGAAAGCTATAGTAATGTCCATAAGTATAGTCGACAGTATCATAATCAATAACAAAAGGTGTCGAAGGGAAGTGGGCACTACATCCCCCTCCCCTTACACTCGACTTCCTCCTTGAAATCACTGGAGTAGGTGTGAAAACTTGAACTCGTAGCAAAGTAGCATCCTCCTCACATAGCCACATCTAATCATATATGTCCCACTACACTGCGGGACCTAGTCAATATTTTTGCCTCGAAGCCTAGGGTCCTGCGCTCTATAATGTGAAACGGGCTCCACCATCACCTTCCCTTGATCCTACACCTGTAATGATGTCTAATCTAGTACATGAGAAGGGTCTGCATTATATATCCTAATTAATAAAACATGAAACACATCATGGATGCGAGACAAGCTAGGTGGAAATACTAGACGATAGGCCAAAGGACCAATATGCTCCAAAATCTCAAAGGGGCCTACGAATCTAGGAGCTAACTTAGAACATTTTCTATAATGAATAGGGATCTTATGCGGCTAACACAAAGGAAAACCTTCATGCCCACCTCAAAACTATGGTCGATCCTATAATTATTTGCATACTTCTTTTCCGTCTATCTTGTGCCTCTTGTAGTCTATATCTAATCATAACCACAAGCTAGTCCATGTCCTGCAATAAATATGGCCCAAGAGAAACCATGTCCTCTAACCTATCCCAACTAAGAGGTGTCCTGCACTCTCTACCATATAAATCCCGAAAGGAGCAATGACTACGAACTCGAAAACTATTATTGTAGGTAAACTCCATCTAGTACAAATACTCCTCCCATCTCATTTGGTGATCCATAACATACATCCTAAGCATGTCCTCTAGGATATGATTCACCCACTCAGTCTGTCCATTTGTCTCAAGGTGATACGCCGTGCTGAAATTGATCATCGTCCTGAGGGCATGCTACATGGTAGTCCAAAAGTGGGAAGTATATAGAGGATTGTGGTCATAAATGATCTTCCACGAGAATCCTATGCAATCTGACAATCTCATCTAGATACACATGCCCACTTTGCACTAGCTATATAAGTGGTCTTCATTGGAGAAAAATGAGCCACTTTTGTCAATTTATCCATCATGACCATGATAGCGTCGTGGTGGTATCTTGACATCGTAGCCCAACAATGAAGTCCATGGAAATGGTGTCCCATTTCCATTCCGGTATAGCATGCGGAAAGAGAAGGCCAGATGGATGTTGATACTCAGCCTTAACTTTCTAACACTCCAAAAATCATGACACAAATTAAGCCATGTCTCTTGAAGTCCCCTCCAATGATACAACTATCTCAAGGTGGTGTGCATCTTCTTCACCCCGGGATGGGTTGAATACGGTGCATAATGTGCCTCTGTTAAGATTTCTGCCTCAAGCCTCCATCTCTGGGAACATAAATCTGGTCTCTATTCTTGAGAAGGCCATCTACGTCCAATGAAAAGCCATCAAAATTTCCTTTCAGGGGTCTCTAAGACTCGATCTCTACTCTAGCTGCAATGTAGAAACTATCGTGAGGAAGTTGTTGTAGAATCCTGCTCTACAAATCTATGCTCACTGAGGTGGCCATAACCACATGTCTCCATCTGTTGAGAACGTCTACAATAACATTCTCCTTCCCATTCACATGCTCTATCTCCATATCATACTCACAAATAAAATACATCCAACACTGCAGATGAGAGTTGAGACGGGGCCGTGTGAAGAGGTGTCAAAGACTCAAGTGATTAGTCCTGGGTGTGAATCTTCACCAAGAAAGAAATGTCTCCATCGAACCAATGCGTGAAAAAAATTCCATAAGCTCAATATCATGATTTGGATAATTGAGCTCATAATATTTGAGTTTTGAGACTCAAAAGCAACTACTCTACCCTCCTACATCAACACACCTCTAACTCCTGCCAAAGAAGCATCTGTGCATACAAAAACTCACCCTGTGGATCTGTCACTACAAGAATAGATGCTATCATGAGGCATTCCTTCAGTGTCCTAAAGGCTTGCTCACATCTGTCTAACCAAACAAACTTCTTCCCTTTCCGCTAAAGGGAAGTGATGGGATGCGCAACCCAAGAGAAGTTCTAAATAAATATCCTGTAATAACCTGCTAAACCCATCAATTTTTGCACCTCTCACACTAGTGGGTTCTAGCCAATCCATAATAGCTCTAATCCTAGAAGGGTTGACAAGGATACCTTCCCCGAAATGATGTGGCTAGAATATTGCACGTTTGTCTCTCCAGTTCCCATAAATTTTTTGCTCACGAAGAAAATGAAGAACCTGGAAAGGGTACCCCTCATGCTCCTCATGCATATGTGATTAAATCAAAATTTCATCAAGGAATATGAGCATGAAGGGATCTAAGAAAATCTTGAACACCCCATTCATCAATCTCATTGTGGGGCATTTGTCAAACCAAAAGGCACCACGGTGAACTTGTAATTACCATATATTGTATGGAAGGTCAATTGTCTTATGAATGTCTACCTCTGTAATCCTCAATTGATGATAACCTGACTTAAGGTATATCTTGGAGAAAATGTGGCCTTCTTCATCCGATAAAACAAATCATCAATACGTGGAAGGGGCAATGATTCTTGATCATTACTTTGTTCATCCTGGAAAGTAATCAATACACAACCACAAAGATCCATCCTTTTTTTTAACAAATATCACTTGTGCACCCCAGGAATACACTAGGATAAATTAGTTATTTCTTAAAAAGGCCCTCTAGTTGCAACTTGAGCTCATAGAGCTCAAGGGTGGTCATCCGATAAGGTGCTCATGAGATAGGCTTTGCTCCCGAACAAGATCTATGTGAAAATATATCTCACGTGGGGGTGGTAACCTCGTAGCTCCCCTAGAAAGACATCAGAAAACTCTCTCAAGATGGGATGGTCATCAAGCGATGGTCCACTAGACTCATCCTCCGATCTATCACTAACTATGATAACATACATCTAACAACCCCATCACACACACCACTTAAGCTACATGGTGGAGATGGTGTGAATGGAAATGGGTCTCCTAACCCCTACTATCACTGACTCAACTCCTAGATCATCTGTACATGATATAATCTTATGGTAACAATCCACTCTAGCTCGTGTGTAGACAACTAGTCCATGCCTAAGATGACTCTGTACAAACCCAACAAAAGGATACAAAGATCTAGGTAGTGGTGAAGGGTCCCAAATCCACTACACACTCCTTAACTAAGGAGTCTACAAAGATTTTGGCTCTAGAAGCCATCTCGACGTCCCAACTAAGACCCTACCTAACTACCACCAGCTGCATCGCTCTACCAAAGATGGTGCAATAAAAGAATTAGAAGAACCAAAATCAAATAGAATGGAGGTAGGAACACCACCAATGCTACCTATCATCTCAATCATGGTACTTTGGTGCTTAGCCTGGTGGCTCTCAACCACTGTATAGATCCGATGACCTTGTATCCCATGTCACCAATAGTAGGCTTTGAGATCTGTGCCTTACCCTTGTTACTAGGCTTATGTGGGCAGTCTCTCCAAAAATGTCTAGCAACACCATAACCAAAATAATTGCTCGATCCTCTCCCATGAGTAATAGGTCTAGCCGATACTCTAGAGGTCTGTGTTGTGGATCTTGATGATCTAGCTGTGGACTACTCTTGGTGCACCCTTTGTCCTAATGGGACCCCTAGGAGGAGGCCCCGTACTCTGACCCCTCGGTGCATCAAATCTCAGCAGTCATATGGTGGGTGAAACTATTGTTATAGCTATTGTGGTCTAAAAGATGACTGTGATGAACCATAGCCACTATGAGGAGGAGGAGCCAACCCCCTCGATTTTTTGTCTTGCATCTACTAGATGCAGCTCCGTACTCCTCTCGACCTCACTGTGTATTTCCCTGAGTCTCCTCTACTATGTACGCCTTCTCAACGACCTCATCTAATGTCTGATGGACATTAGATATGCACCGCACCACCCACATCTATGTTCAGGCCCCAGATGAACCTGTGAATCCATACCTGTTCATCTTGCATGTAGTCACATATTGGAGCAGATCCAAAAATTGACTCTCATACTTAGCTACTATCAAAGATGTTTGTTGGAGGTCATGTGAAACTCATCTATCCTCTGCTGAATGAACCTCCGAGATAAGTACCTACTCCTAAACACTCCTCAAAGAGCTCCTAGGTAACCATCTCTAAATCAACATGGAGATTCTACTCCTTGGTCCTCCACTAGACACCTGCTCCATCCTTCAAAAGATGGATCACAACACGAGCTTTCATGTTGCTAGTACAAGGGTAGAGCTTGAAGCACCCACTCAAGCTCACTAACCAGGCCTCTACTTGAAATCCACCTATATCCCCGAATAGTGAGATGGTCGTAGCTTCAGGATCTCCCTGATATGGTCAAAACTATATTCTGGCGACCCCTAGGCCTCTCTACATGCTCATCTCTAAGCATAGGGCTTCAAGACCTATCCCTGTGTCTAGAAATTTGATCTCCCTATCCCCTCTATGGTGACTCTACTCTACCTAACTCCACACAGAGTTCTCTCCTCTATGCTCCTTGCTTATGTCGAGGAGATGCATGAGCCTCAATGGATGGCTCCCTATCATGTCTAGCTAATCATCCTCCTACGGACCCTCCGCGTAAAGTGGCATTAACATCCTGAAGTATCTCTGTAAAAATTGAGGTAGGATGGTTGCTATAGTATGATCTAGAGGTGGTAAGTCTAGATCTATGTGAAAGGACCCCTCGTCTTTTCCACACCTCCTACACAGACCAAGGTGAGAGTTAGTTCATTATTCTAGGTTTTATTCAGTTTTCCATGTTTACTAAAATATGCAATTTTCAAACAAGGTTGTTTTCTAGGTTTAAAAGTGTGCTAGGTTTAATATTCATGTCTCAAGTTTTCTAGTGTGCCCAAGGGTCCAAGCTTTGAACCCATGGCTCTGATACCAAGTTGTAATGCCCGCTAAAATGACCACTTGAGACCCAAGAACAACCTAGGTTTAGATAGAAAAGTTATGGATTTTTTTTTAAAAGCGTGACCACTATCAGGTTTCAAGAAATAGTTTTCACAACAAAGATTCCAAGTCAATTATAATTTAATAAAATATTTTTTTCCATCGTAAAAACATTAGATCCACATTACAAAATTAATGAGTATAATTAATCCAATATAGTTAAATTTCTCTTAGGTGTTAATTTAATAAATAATTAAATTAACACTATATTTAAATGTTCCTTAATTAATTTTAGAGGGTCAAAGGGGCCAAAACAATTAAATGCCCAAGGTATTTAATTTTACTAGGTCTAAACAATAACCAAGGTCCTATTTACATGGGTTAAAAAAATACATTCTCTTATCCCCTAACGTGACCCTTCAAAAAGGTCAACCCATGCTTTAGAATTAAACATTTAAGTTAAAAAGGGGTAATTTCCCACTTACCCACTCTCAAGACTCATCTTTTCACTTCAACCTGATTTTCATATATTTAATGCACTTAAAGTTTCTAGAAAACATTTCCATTAGATAGGAAATTTCTTCCCCTTTCCAATGATATAAAGAAGTCCTCCTAACTCTTCATATTTCTTAAGTTACAGGCTGACAGACCTAGGGAGGAAATTTTTCCCAAAGGCGGGCTAGTGGGAGACTTAAGATTTTTCACCCTTTTTCAAAAAGGTAGAGTTTGAAGGTGAGCCCACGAATCCAATTTACAAAAATTCCTTTTTTTTACCTTTAGTTTTTTTCTCTGAACCAACCAAAGTAAAAACTTGAAGGCCATAAGTTTCACTTTGAAGTTTACATTAGAGAAAATAAGGACTTTTTGGAAAGGGCTCGAACTCCTCTTTGCATAGGAAGCACAAAATATTATTTCAACAAAATTAGATGGGTGAAATTTAAGAAAACATCTTTCCTGCCATAAAAATGTGAACTGAACTTTTCAACTACTAGATTTAATCCGATCCGCTATTCTTTCTTCTTCAACATACCAAACAGACATGGAGAGTTGCACTTGAAGGATTTCAAATGGATTGCAAGGATAAAATATTAATGGTTGAGTATTCAAAAATGATTTTCCTTTATTTTATGTGAAATTGCATTATTTTCCCTTTTTCCCAATTAAATATGAACTATGTAAATTGGAAGCGCAACACAACTATTTTGGAATGTGTTTTGATCATCCTTCATTCATTTTAATATTTTCTCTTGTCTTTCATTGTTGCATGGTACTCTGTATGTTTTTCTGATATCTATTTGTAGGTCTTATAGTGAATCAAAAAGAAATCTACGTGTGTACAAGTTAGAATTGATCTCCTTCATTTTCCATACTCTAAACATTTAAGTTCATTTATTCAAATTTTACAATGTTTACATGCCTTTCAAATAACATCGACTTTTCTAGACTTCAAACAGAGAGTTTGCAAAAAAATAATTCCAACAATAGATTTCAACCAAGAGTAACACCATTTTTATGGGAAGTAATTCAATTCCAATTAAATGAAATAATTCCTTTGCGCTTCTTTTATGTTTGCAAAATATACCAAATAAATCTTTCTCATTCGTTTTCACATTCCAATACAACTTTCATATCCTAAAACGAGCAGCTTTTCACTACAAATATTATTACAAGTCATCCACTTAAAGTGGAAAATTTTACAATAAGGAACCCAAGGAGAACTACAAAATTTGTCTTCATCCTTAGCTCTAGAATAGAAACAAGTCTTTTGATCACAACAAAAAAAAAGGAGAGGCAACGCTCTCCACCCAACCAAGAATTCCAATGAAGAGGAGAATCCATCCTCCTCATTGCCCCCTGAGCCCCAACCACAAAGCAATAAGAAATGTATTTCAAATTATGGCAACAAATTGGCTTCCACAACACAAAAATAGTTTACACAAATAGAACACAGTCCAAATACATAATGTTGTTTACAACCATAGGAAGAAAATCAACCATAGTTTGCTTCATCATGCACAAGCCAAAGGAGCAAGACCTATGGGGGAAGTTGTTTATACCTCCCAATGGGGAAATGGGTGTCCACCTTAAAATAAACCTGCCAATATATATATATATATATATATAAAACCCAAAACCCCTAATTTCCCTTATGCCTCCCCAAGTACCTATTATACCTCCCATTCTCTTATGCCTCCCCACACTTTTATGCCTCCCATAACAGTAAAGATATCCCCATAGTCTTCCCAAACTCCTCCACACACTTATACCTCCGCAAAATCTTATGCCTCCAACCATACCAACAACATACAAAAATATTCAAGCATTCACATATGCATAAAAAAAAATAACATTATAAAGAGCCAAGATCCTACCTCTCCATGGTAGAGTTTCCTCCAAAGGTTCAACACAAGTTTTTTCCAATCCAAATAGTCTAAAAGTTCCATTAATACAAGAGCATTCAACAAAAGCTCTAACTCTCTTCAAATTACAAGATATCCACACCAAAAGAAGTAATAAAAATGAAGTCACCAAATGAAGTAACCCCTCCCATCACCCACAAAATTAGAAAAAGAATTGTAATAAATATAAAAATGGAGAGAGGAGGGTGAGGTGGCTCCATGTAGGATGCCACATCACTCATCCTCAACTCCACCTCACAAGTCAACTTCAAACTCCAAACCATAATTTAAAATGTGGGTGAATAAATGAAATTTTTTATTACACACACAATCCAAGCCCACACCCCTACAACCAAAATTAATTTCATGCAAGAAGGTGCCAAAAACTTATAATTTGCCTTCTCAAAATGCATAAAATGCCTAGTTTTGACTCAGCAACCCATAGGTAGGGTTGGTGTAACAATTTAAGAGGTGTGGGACAAGTTTAACTTGTCCCACAAGCCTCCAAAATCAGCCCCTAAGGATATATCCGAATTTCAAAAGGAAGGTGGAGTGTTTCACACTCAAACTACTTACACATTACTTACAACACATAATCCAAGAGCCATCAACTCTAATAAATGCATTCTTTTGACCCATTTTAATTTATTTAACAACATGATTACTCACTAATCTAGACACAAATAAAATAAATAATAAAGGGAAAATACATCACTAAAATCCACATACTAAATTTAAACAAAGGAACTAAATAAAAGAATACACATAACCCCTTGGTCACATTCGAAGGTGATTCCCCCCCATGGGGACCCCTAACATCAATTCAAACACACACACATAACAAATACATGTTGCCATGGTGACCCTTGTTGAATTCATTTAGGATTCCAATGTGGTTGGTCTCCAATCCCCGATGTTTGTTGTGACATGTTTACCTACAAAACACAAATACCTCCTTCGGCCTTGTGGCCACATCAAATCATCAATAATATCAAATATATATATATATATATATATATATATGTATATGTATATGTATATGTATATGTATATATATGTATATATATGTGTCTATATATATATATATATCATCAAGCAAGTAACGACATCATTTACAATTTCCTCAATAACCATATGATCATAAAATTAGTTCAATTTTCTAGGTTTACTCAATATGACAACATATCACATGTATATATATATATATATATATATATATATATATATATATATATAACCATGTCAAGCATTGTATCAACATCAATATAAAATGTCTCTAATAATCCACATGCATCATATATGAATCAAATCAACCATAGTCCATGATCTCTAATGTCTGACATCATACCAACTCGAAAGCTACAATAATGTCCATAAGTATAGTCAACAATATCATAATCAATAACAAAAGGTGTCGAAGGGAAGTGCGATCTATAAGAAACCCCCATAAAATCTATGAATACGTAGCTTGTAATTGATCAAGGCTTAGAGTGGAACCAATATTACCTTTGTTGGGGCTATGAATGTTTGGATAGTAACAAGAAAATCTTAAAACCTTCATGTAATGAAGTCATAAGTATAACATGTTTTGATCATTCAATATAAGTTTTATGAAGGTTATATTCACCACAAGGTGACACACTCGAATCCTTAAGGCAAGCTTACTTATCTTATCAAAATTAAGATCTTAAATCAGTCCCCTAAATTTTAATTATAAATTGGATTTTAGTTTCTTTCTCATAACATCTTCCTTAGAAGTTAATAAACTCCAGATTCTAAATTCTCAATACTTTATTTGAGTATTTTCCCCATAGTAGTCACCGTTTGATATGACAAAGGAATGGAGCCCCCTTTTATTTATCAAATGTCATATAATAGTTTTAAAATATCTTTGAGATGTTCAAAAGTATCATATTTTTGTTTTGAGTTAACTTGGTTTATAATTAGTTTTTATATTTAAAGTGTAACTCTTATATTCAATTTTGATTGATGACCATCTACGGTTTCATTGGTTTGATTTAATTTTTATTATGTTTGATTTATGAAAAGGAATCAAAACCCAAAATTTAGACACTTTTTCAAGTCAAAATAGGATTGAGATGTCTAAATGAAGGTTTCCTTCCCATTTTCCATTATTTCTAAACTGCCAAATTTTATATGACCATAAAAATTGTTTTATAAGTTCAAATTGGACATGTAACTCAAATAATAGGCAATAAGAGAATTTTGTTAAATCCTCACAAAAAATTCGTAAGTCTTGAGCAAGAGATAATCATGTGGCATGAAAATTTCACCAAGATCCCAAGACTTAAGAATCAAATCATATTCCTCCTCTCGAAGCCACACATTATTCTAAAAATTTTCAAGCAGAAGTATCAAAGAGAAAGGAAAATACTAGGAACTCAAGAGTTCTGAGACTCAGAGATTGGACCACCTCAGATCCATGTAGTCGTTGGAACTCAAAAAGAAAATATTAATGAGATAAAGGTGGACCTTGAAAGATGCGAAAGAATGATGAGGAATCACATGGACCAGAACACATGCAAATTGAACATAATCACATCATTTATAAAGTTTCACGGATTTATGGAAAACAAAATATTGAATCCCCAAAATCCCAATAACATGCAGACCCGAGCTCTTGGCAGGGGAAGTGGGTACGGAATGAGTTGAGAGTGGCATGTTATGGTTCCAGATGGATCAATGACAGTGATCCGCAGGTCATGTGAATTGATTCAAGTGAGATGAAAGATCCAAGGATCATGAGACAACAGAGAACCCTTGCAAGGTGAAAATTAGCTAAGCGAGTGGTAAGTCATGGTCCCATGTGGACAAACGATGGTAATCCACAGGTCTTGGGGATGTATCAATTAATAGTGAAAGATCAAAAGACCCCAAAACATCCAAGACTATGAAATATAAGGAGGTGGGCACGCGGATACATCATTTATTAAATCTAGCTCACCAAGTACTTATTTAGAAAAATACTGAATCAAATCAAAAGAGGTATGTCGAGGTGATAATAATAATAATAATAATAATAGGTTTTTACAGTCCATGATGCCATGGGGTGGCCTATTTTTGGGTCTACAACTTATAGCATATGGGACTACCTCGTACTCACATGCGGGAGGCAACTAACTTTGCTACAAATGAGGCAACATACCCCACCCCTTGTAGGATTTGAACTATAAAAATGATTAAATCAATTAACATATCAAAGGAATGAGTAAAAAAGAGGCATGAAAAAATCATGATTTTTTTATTATATCTTTTCATTTTAATTGTCATTTTACATGATAATTGAAACATTGGTTGTGTAAATAAAAGGGCTTCACAGAAAAAAAAATTTGAGGAAGAATGATGAAGATATCACTGATATTTTTAGGACAAATTTTGTAAATATTCTTCTTCAATTCTCTAAGATTAGTTACCTTGAATAATTTGTTATATAATATTGATTGATCTTCTCATTCATGGAGATTCCCGAAGGCATAATATTCCCTCTCATACAACGCTCGAACATAGAAAAAGGGAGTTGATATGAAATTTAGTTACAAAGACAATTTACTAATGAGTGATGAATATAATTCCATGTAGGCTCCTAATCTCATGGGATAACCAAATTCCGCTCATGTGGATCGATTTTATAATAAATCTTTTCTCACCCATAGTGATGAATCATCATTTCCTCAACTAAAAATAAAAATACTTCCATGGATGCTTTCAGAGGTCTCAATGGTGATTCTTGGTAGTTTATTAGAATTTATTTCCTTCTCTTTATAAAATTGGGGAGTATACATAATGTAAAGGCTTGTATAAACTCTATTTTCCTATAACTAATTCAATTTATAGTCCAAATATCATATGGAGAAAAATAATTCAATGCTAATAGTAAATTTGGAGTTATATATGTTTGAAATGCCTTAGTGTTTTTATTTGTGTCTTGACCATCGTATTTATTAAGTAGATTTTACACCTTTCTCTTTGGTTTAAATTGGTAGAGTGAGTAGATTGAGCCTAGATAATCTATATTCATGGATTATTGTTTCCAAAAACTTGGTTTATTAGACATGCCAATGCAATCTTAATCATCTAAGTGTTTGGATATAATGATGATGAACATTTCCTCTACCTTTTTCATTTTGAACTCGGTTTTATGTGATTATATGTTGTAAGGTGCTTATCACTATTAGTAAATGAAAAAAATAACCCATTTTCATTTTATAGCTTCCTTTCCCACTTTTGAGTTTATTATGATGAAGAAACATTCCAATTAGCCATTAAAAATATCCTTTGGTTATCTTAGAATTGCTCAATTCACATGGAGCTGAATATAATCAAATGTTGATTTTCCCAAACACACCAAACCTTTGCAAGCTAACATTAATCGAAATAGCCTCTAATTGAATTTATAAGTCTTGTATATTCCGTACCTAGAACCATCATTCTAGCTACTTTATGAAACTTTTGAAGTTGATTCTTATTTTTAGAAGTACTTTCTTAGTGTGTATAAAACACCCCACAATGCCACCAACATGATGAACATATAGCCAATAATGCATATCAAATACATTTGGTAATCACTTGAGAAATTTTGAGGAATAAGGGGGAATAAGGACCTCACAAAAACATGAGACTTTACCCCTTCAAAGACAACTATTTAGGATTTCCCCAAGGAGGATCTCATCCTTCCCACCATTGACATTTGGGTGGCCAAACTATTGCATCATTTCCAATATCTTCTACATACGTATTATTTCATGGATCTATATGAGGCCCTCAAGATTTTTGTGGGATGAAATCTTCACTTCATGTTGTTCCCCTCGTACAAGTGTGACTAAAAACTAATTAGCACTATCCTCTATTTTTCAGTTTTGTATAGATTTTTATCCTTTTAAATTTTGTAGAAACATTGAAGATTTAATTTTAGAAATATTTTTCAAGAATTTTCAATTCTACAAAAACAAAAGTATTTTATTGATTGATTGTGTTTTGGGAGTTACTGCCCTACATTTCATTATATCTAATAGATGTTTTATTTATAAATTTTTGATGTGAAGGAAAAAATTTACATAATTATGTTACATTTGATTCAAATGACTAAAGAAAGGGCATATTTTATTGGTGAAATTGCAAAACATTAAAGGAGATAAAATTGTAGCAAATGAGGGATATAGCTAAGATAAAGTATCCACATATGTGCAAAACACATTATTAAGGAATTTTTTTTCCTATGTTATTAAGGCCAATACTCCTCTACTTCTATTCTTAGTTCTTGTTGTGTTTATATTATTTTGAGATAAGATTAAAGTTGAGGGCTTGGTGGAAAAAATGAGAACCAACCATTCTCGATTATATAACATGAAATTTATATATTTTTCCATGTTTTGCAAAACTAAACTCAATGTGTGTATACGTATGATTTGAGTTGTGTGAAAATTATTAGGATGGGTATTTATGGGGAAAATGAATACTTCTCAAATTAAATGTCACTTATATTGTGTGGAAATTTATTATTAATATATCACTCTTCATTGCATATGTTCATACTAATAAATCCAAGAATGAAATTCCTTCCAATAGTTTCCCAACCTTATACTTCCCCTCATTCAATCTCCTTCTTCGTCACTCCTCTTCCTCTTTCTTTCTTCAAATTTACATGATACTTGAAATATCGGTTGTGTAATTCAAAGGGCTACATAGAAAGAACAATTCGAGGAAAAATTATGAAGATATCATTGATATTTTTAAGATAAATTTTCTACAACATTCTGTTTCATTTTTGTAAAATTAATGATCTCTAATCATTTGTTATATAATTTTGATAGCTCTTTTCATTCATGGATATTCCCGAAGGCATAATATTCCACTGAATGTACAAAAGGGGAGTTGGTATAAAATTTAATTACAGAGACAATCTCGTGACGAGTGATGACTAGAATTCCATTTAGGCTGCTAATATCATGGGATAGCCAAATTCCATTTGTGTGGATCAATTTTATAATAAATATTTTCTCACCCATAGTGATTAACCATCATGTCCTGAACTAAAAATAAAAAATACTTCCATGGGTACTTCATGAGGTCTTATTGGTGATTATTTGTAGTTTATAAGAATGTTTTTCCTTCTCTTTATAAAATTGGGGAATCTACATAATGTAGAGGCTTGTATAAATTCTATTTTCCTATAACTACTACAGTTTATATTGTAAATATCATCTGGACAAGAAGAATCCAATGCTAAAAATAAATATGGAGTTATTTATGTTTGAAATGACTTATTGTTTTGATTTATGTCTTGATCATCTTACTTAGTAAATAGAATTTATACCTTTCTCTTTGGTTTAAATTGGCAGAGTTAGTAGATTGAGCCTAGATAATCTATATTCATGGATTATTACTTCTTAAAAAATGATTTGTTAAACGCGAAATGTAATCTTCATTATCTAAGTGTTTGGAGATAATGATGATGAACATTTTCTCTACCTTTTTCATTTTGAACTCTGGTTTTATGTGATTATATGTTGTAAGATGCTTATCATTACTAGTAAATGAAAAAAAAACCTATTTCCGTTTTATAGCTTCCCTTTCTCCCTTTTGAGTTTATTACGATGAAGAAACATTCCATTTATCCACTAAAACTATCCTTAGGTTAATCTTAGTATTGATCAATTCACATGGAGCTAAATATAATCAAATGTTGATTTTCCCAAAGACCCCAAGCCTTTACAGGCTAACCTCAATAGAAATAACCTCTAATTGAATTTATAAGTCTTGAGTATTTTGTACCTAGAACTATCATTCTAGCTACATTAGGAAACTTTTGAAGATGATTCTTACTTTCAAAAGTTCTTTCTAAGTGTGTATAAAACACCCACAACACCACTAACATGGTGAACATGTAGCCAAATATACATATCCAATACATTTGGTAATCACCGAGCATTTTTGAGGAGTGAGGGGAATAAGAACCTCAATAAAAACTTGAGATGTTACCCCTTCAACACAACTATTTAGGATTTCCCTAGGAAGATCTCATCCTTTCCACCATTAACATTTGGGTGGCAAGACTATTAAATCTTTTCACAATAGCTTCTCCATCCGTAGTATCTCATTGATCTATATGAGGCCCTCAAGATTTGTTGTGGGATGAAATCTTCACTTCATGTTGTTCCCTTATATAGGTGTGACTAAAAGACTAATTAGTACTATCCTCTATTTTACATTTTTGTTATATATATATATATATATATATATATATATATATATATGTACAAATTTGTTTCCTTTTAAATTTTGTAGAAACGTTGAAGATTTATCATTAGAAATATTGTTCAAGAATTTTCTCTTCTACAAAAATAAAATATTATTGATTGATTGTGTTTTGGGAGTTACACGCTACATTTCATTGTATCTAATAGATATTTTATTTATACTTTTTTAATGTGTAGGAAAAATTTTACATGACTATGTTACATTTGATTCAAATGACTAGAGAAAGTGCATATTTTATGGATGAAATTGCAAAAAAATGAAGGAGATAAAATTGTAGGAAATTAGGAAATAACTAAGATAAAGTATCCACATATGTCCAAAACACAATATTAAGGAATTATTGTTTCCTATGTTATTAAGGAAAGTAATCCTCAACTTTTATTCTTAGTTCTTGTTGTGTTTATATTATTTTGAATATAATATTAAAGTTGAGGGCTTGGGGAAAAAATGAGAACCAATCCACTCGAATTATACAACATGAAAATTATATATTTTTCCATGTTTTGCAAAACTAAACTAAATGTGTGTATACATATGGTTTAAGTTGTGCGAAAATTATTAGGATGGGTATTTATGGGGAAATGTAGACTTCTCAAATTAAATTTCACTTATATTGTGTGGAAATTTATTATTAATATATCACTCTTCATTGCATATGTTCATACCAATAAATCTGAGAATGACATTCCTTCCAAAAGTTTCACAACCTTATAATTCCCCTCCTTCATATCCTTCTTCATCACACATCTTCCTCCTTATTTCTTCAAATTTACATGATACTTCAAACATTGGTTGTGTAATTCAAAGGGCTACCTAGAAAGAACAATTTGAGGAAAAATGATGAAGATATCATTGAGATTTTTAGGAAAAGTTTCTACAACCTTCTTTTCATTTATGTAAAATTAATGATCTAAAATCATTTGTTATATAATTTTGATAGATATTTTCATTCATGGAAATTCCCGAAGGCATAATATTCTGCTAGAACATAGAAAAGGGAGTTGGTATAAAAATTAATTATAGAGACAATCTTGTGATGAGTGATGACTAGAATTCCATTTAGGCTCATAATATCATGGGATATCCAAATTCCTCTTGTGTGGATCGATTTTATGATAAATATTTTCTTACCCATAGTGATGAATCATCATTTCCTCAACTAAAAATCAAAAAATACTTCCATGGATGTTTTCAGAGGTCTCAATGGTGATTCTTGTTAGTTTATAAGAATGTTTTTCCTTCTCTTTGTAAAATCGGGAATCTACATAATGTAAAGGCTCAGTATAAACTCTATTTTCTTATAACTAGTTCAATTTATATAGTAAATATAATCTAGATAAGAAGAATTCAATGCTAAGAATAAATTTGGAGTTATATATGTCTGAAATGCCTTAGTGTTTTGATTTGTGTCTTGATAATCTTATTTAGTAAGTAGAGTTTACACCTTTATCTTTGGTTTAAATTGGAAGAGTAAGTAGATTGAGCCTAGCTAATCTATCTTCATGGATTATTGTTTCTAAAAAACTTGGTTTCTTAGATGTGCTAATGCAATCTTGGTTATCTAAGTGTTTGGAGATAATGATGATGAACATTTGCTCTACCTTTTACATTTTGAATTCTAGTTTTATGTGATTATATGTTGTAAGGAGCTTATTACTATTAGTAAATGAAAAAAATCCATTTCCATTTTATAGCTTCCCTTTCCCCCTTTTGAGTTTATTACGATGAAGAAACATTCCAATTAGCCATTAAAAATATCCTTTGGTTATTATTAGAATTGATCAATTCACATGGAGCTGAATATAATCAAATGTTGATTTTGCCAAACACACCAACCCTTTGTAGGCTAACATCAATTGAAATAGCCTCTAATTGAATTTATAAGTCTTGTATATTCCGTACCTAGAACCATCATTCTAGCTATGTTATGAAAGTTTTGAAGTTGATTCTTATTTTCAAAAGTGCTTTTAAGTGTGTATAAAACACCCCCACAACACCACCAACATGGTGAACATGTAGCCAATTATGAATATCCAATACATTTGGTAATCACACGAGAAATTTTGAGGAGTGATGGGGAATATGGATCTCGGTAAAAACTTGAGACTTTACCCCTTCAGACAACTATTTAGGATTTCCCAGGAGGATCTCACCCTTCCGACCATTAACGTTTGGGTGGCCGGACTATTTCATCATTTCCAATAGCTTCTCCATCCATAGTATCTTATGGATATGTATGAGGCTCTCAATATTTTTGTGGGATGGAATCTTGACTTCATGTTGTTCCCCTCATATAGGTGTGACTAAAAGACTAATTAGCATTATCCTATATTTTTGATTTTGCGATGTGTGTGTGTGTACACACACACACACACACACACATACATAATATACACATATACATGTGTGTGTGTGTGTGTGTCTGATATCGATTATTAACCTCCTATCTTGTAAGATTATTTGATCAACAAATATTGGAAAATAACACAATTGTAACTTCACAAATACAAACACATAAGAAATACCCAACAAGGTGAACACAATATTTTCGGACAATTGTCCTTGGAAAACCCCGTAGGGAAAACCAGTACTACAGATGAGAAATATATTAAACTTTAGAAAATCAAGATATACAAATACGCTTGCTTTCTTATCGGCAGCTCTAACAATATCCTAATCCTCCTTTTGATATTCCTCCACTTGCTATCTCCAACGCTATCATTTGCGCCTTGCTAACAACTTCAGTGCAGACTACTTGCTAACATGCAAGTTTCTCTCAAAACTTCCTTGTTACAAATGACCCCAATGACCCCCTTATATACTACTCTCATTGAAAATCAATGGCCGAGATTAATACAAATGAACGGATGAGATTAAGACAACTCAATAACCATAACAACCTTGGTTATGAGGTGTCACCTAAAAGGAGTCAATATTAGATAACAATTGTTCTTATCCTAACAATATTTGTTTGACAAAAACAACTATTTCTCTAAATTCTAGGCTGTCCAAACTACCCATAACAAATGGATGAGGAAAAATAGTTGTCCAAGCTACTAACTACTAAGATTAACACTCCCTCTTAGTGAGGAAGCTGTTCTGCATGACACCCAACATCTCTCTGAAGAAGATAAATTTTTCCTTCCCCAATGCCTTTGCATGTCTCGCTACTGCTGATCAAGGTACAAACTGTAGCTTAACAACCCCACGCTGTACACAATCTCTGATGAAGTGATACTTGATGTCTATATGTTTTGACCTATCATGAAACACCAGATTCTCAGTCAACTTGATGCAACTCTGATTGTCGCAGTGTATCACCGTAGTCTCAACCTTTAAACAAGGCTACTAGCAACTTTGAAGCCATATAGCTTCACATGTTGCTATGCTACCTCTGCTATGTACTCGATGAACTCGAGCCACGTCTTTCTTCTCAAACCAAGATACAACTCCCGATCCTGCATCAAACAACACCCTGAAGTGCTCCTCTTGTCCGTTGTACTACCTGCCCAATCTGTGTCAGTATAGCCCATCAACCTGATTCCTTCACCTCGAGCATATCTAATTCCATACTCGATTGTACCTCGCAAATAATGCAGCACATGCTTTGCCGCAGTCCAATGCACTCTCTTTGGCTCAACCATGAACTGACTAAGAGAGTTAACTGCAAAAGCTATATCTGGCCTGGTATTGACCAAATACATGAGAGAACCAATCAACTACCTGTATAAGGTGGGGTCTACATCCTTCTCCCTGGATGTGTCTACCTTCCTCCAATTCATGATCATGGGTGTAGACATGGCTTTGCAATCTTCCATCCTGAACCTTTTCAAGATTTCCATGCAATATTTCCCTTGCCCAAGGAAAATCTCTCCATCTTTCTGCCATACCTCCATGCCTAGAAAGTAGTGCATGAGTCCCAAATCCTTCATCTCGAACTCCACTACAAGATCCCTCTTGCATTCTTCTATGAGCCCCAGTGAACCTGTAAGAAACAAGTCATCTACATATAGAACAAGAATGAGAATCTCACCTCCAACTACCAAGTAGTAGAGATTAGCATCTGCCTCACTCTTCACAAAGCCCATTTCCTGCAAGTAACTATCAATGCACTCATACCATGCTCTGGGAGCCTACTTGAGTCCGTACAACGCTCTCTTCAATCTACACACGTGGGTCTCTTTGTTGTGTGCTACAAAGCCTTCTGGTTGTTCTATGTATACCTCCTCTTTCAACTCACCATTAAGAAACGTTGTCTTGACATCCATTTGATGGATCTGCCATCCCATCTGTGCTGAAATTGAGATTACAACTCGTATAGAAGTATACCTGGAAACTGGAGAAAATGTCTCCTCGTAGTCTATTCCCTCTTTCTGAGAGAACCCCTTTGCCACGAACCTTGCCTTATATTTCTCGATGCTACCATCTGCACCATGCTTGATCTTATAGATCCAACGTGATCCAACCACTGCCCTATCTGTTGGTCTAGGCACTACCTCCCACACATCATTCTGCATAATTGAAGTATACTCCTCAACCATTGCTTCTTGCCACACTTGATGTTGTGCAGCCTCCTGATAGCTAGAAGGTTCACTATCTACCAACATACTAACTAATGCAACATAGTCATCATACCTGGCTGGTGGTTTCCGTTGTCTATCACTCCTCCTAGGAGTACCCACTAACTCCTGAGTATTCTTCTGTGTCTGTTGAACCTCACGGTTCTTGCTGCCAACTGTAGAGGATGAAATATCAAGCTCCATGTCTTCTTGATGCATCTCTTCTTGCACCTGTTGCTCCATACTTTGAAAACTCTCTCCTCCTGAGTCTATGCTTGTACTAGTAACTATACTCGAGCTTTGTTGCCCTTGACTCGATTGAGTGATCCTTGGAGCTTTTGTTGGCTGCTCACTCTGATCATCTACTGGAAAATCTCTAGACCTTCTAAATGCCTTGTCCTCCATGAACTTGACATCACGTCGAACAATAATCCTCCTAGTCCCTGGAATGAATATCTGATATGCCTTAGAGGTTTCACTATACCCCAAAAAGTACCCTCTCTCTGTAGTCTGATCTAACTTGGTACGTGTATCCTTAGGAATGTGACAATATGCCAAACTCCCAAAGATCCTAAAGTGACTGACATCTGGCTTCTTCCCAGTGAATGCTTCCTCTGGTGTCATCTTCCCTAGTACCTTATGTGGAACTCTATTCTGTATGTATACTATTGTATTGCATGCCTCTGCCCACAGATAATGGGGTAAATCCTGGTCATGCAACATAGCCCTTGATGCCTCCGTTATAGACCGATTCTTCCTCTCAGCAACTCCATTCTGTTGCGGATTGTAAGGAACAGTCCACTCTCTCTTGATTCCTTCTCTGGTACAGAACTCCTGGAACTCATTGCTTTTGTACTCACCTCCATTGTCTGACCGAAGAAATTTTATCTTCCTTCCTATCGAATTCTCCACAAGAGCTTTGAACTCTTGGAAGTGACTGAAAACCTCATCCTTGGTCTTCAAGAAGTATATCCATGTCTTCCTGGAGAAATCATCAATAAAAGTAACAAAGTACTCATACCCTCTGAGAGACTTCATCGACATTGGTCCACATACATCTGAATGTACTAGATCAAGAACACCCTTGGATCTGGTGTCACTCCTTGGAAAAGATGCTTTAGCAAACTTCCCCAACACGCATCCCTTACATACATCATCATGCTCTGTGCTCACCTCAGGAACACCTGTCACTGTCTCATGAAGTAATTTAAGGGCTCCATGATGGATATGGCCCATCCTTCTATGCCATAGCTCTCCCTGATCTCTAAGATTACTGTTGCTCATGAGTGCCTTAGGAATATCAAACTGCAGCCTATAAAGCCGACCGCTCCTAACTCCAATAGCTATGGGTGATTTCCAATCCTTGTGCTTGATCAACACATGTGCCCCTCTAAAGAGTACATTGTACCCTTTGTCCTGAAGGACAGATACAGAAATCAAATTCATCCCTAAGCCTGGAACATGCAACACATCATGAAGGGGAATCATCTTACCACTCTCCCTCTGAAACTGAACAGTCCCTTTCCCAACTGAGTTGAGTTTGGACATGTTCCCCATAGAGATCTGGATTCTGGTGCTCTCTTCCTTATAACTAGAGAAGTATTCTCTAACTCCTGTCATATGATATGACGCCCCACTATCTATGTACCAAACACTCTGTGAGGTTGAGCTAACCATACATGCTATGAGTGCAAACTCATCTTCCATTCTACTAGAGAGCTCATCTGCACTTGTTGAAGCCGCAACTTGCTTCTTGCCTTTCTTTTCATTCTTCTTCCTTTCTGGGCAATCGACATAGTGGCCAAACTCGTGACAGCCATAGCACTTGATCTTCAAAGAATCTTTCTTCTTCTTTTCACCTTGTGAATTTGATCCTTTACTAGACCCCTTCTTTGCTTTCCCTTTACCCACTAGGGCAACATTTTCCTGTTCCACCTCACTTTTCTGACTCTTATTGTTGGCTCCATTGACAAGACTTAGTCTAAGCTCCTCCTGAGTGAAATCACTCCATAGTCGATCCCAACTCGGTAAGGTGTCTCGTCCATTGATGACTTGAACAAAGACATCCCACTGCTTAGTAAACCCATTTAGGGCTATTCTCACTAGCTCGTCATCACTTGGTTTGTCTCCAACAACTGCCAATTCATCCTTGACAAGTCTAAGTCTGGTGAGGTAACTTGTGACGTCTTCTCCCTTATTCATCCGGGTATTCCTCAACTTTTCTCTGAGAATCAGCTTCCGATTAGTGGTAGCATTCTGGTACAGATTCATAATGGCATCCCACATCGTCTTCGCTGTATCTAACTCTGCAATATGCGGAACAATATGATCCTTGACACCGTCAAGAATCAGCCTCCTCGCCTTGGCATCTTCCTTCTTATATGCTAAGAGTTGTGTTGCATCTGTAGGTACAGGTACAACAGTGGTCACATATTCCTTGATACCATTCTCTTCCAGCAATAGAGAAATTCTGGCTTTCCAGACACCAAAATTTGAGGCTCCATCCAATCTATCCTGATCTCTTAAACTCTTGAGGCCATCTTAAAAGAAAATAATAATAATAATTTTGAAGAGGTTAAACTGGGTTTTATAAACCCTCACTTTCTTTCACCTAGGGTAAATCTCTTCTACCCGAACTTAGCTCTGATACCATGTGAAAAATCTATTACAGTTACTGATTATTAACCTCCTATCTTGTAAGATTATTTGATCAACAAATATTGGAAAATAACACAACTGTAACTTCACAAATACAAACACATAAGAAATACCCAACAAGGTGAACACAATATTTTTTGTCCTGAAAACCCCGTAGGGAAAACCAGTACTACATATGAGAAATATATTAAACTTCAGCAAATCAAGAGATACAAATACTGCTTGCCTCTTACTGGCAGAGCTCCGACAATCTCCTAATCCTCCTGTTGATATTCCTCCACTGCTATCTCCAACGCTATCACTGCGCCCTTGCTAACACTGCAAGACTACTTGCTAACACTGCAAGTTTCTCTCAAAACTTCCTTGTTACAAATGACCCCAATGACCCCCTTATATACTACTCTCGTTGAAAATCAACGGCCAAGATTAATACAAATGAACGGCTGAGATTAAGACAACTCAATAACCATTAACAACCTTGGTTATGAGGTGTCACCTAAAAGGAGTCAATATTAGATAACAATTGTTCTTATCCTAACAATATTTGTTTGACAAAAACAACTATTTCTCTAAATTCTAGGCTGTCCAAATAACAATTGGATGAGGACAAACAGCTGTCCAAGCTACAAATTACTAAGATTAACATACATATATATACATATGCATATATATATATATATATATATATATATATATATAGAGAGAGAGAGAGAGAGAGAGAGAGAGAGAGAGAGTTGTACACATGTTTTCCTTTTAAATTTTGAAGAAACATTGAAGATTTAGTTTTAGAAATATTGTTCAAACAATTTTTCACTTTTACAAAATTAAAACAATTTTATTGATTGATTGTGTGTCTGAAAGTTACTACCCTACATTTCACTATATCTAATAGATATTTTTTAATACGTTTTTAATGTGTAGGAAAAAATTTACATGACTATGTTACATTTGATTCAAATGACTAGAGAAAGTGCATATTTTATGGGTGAAATTGCAAAAAATTGAAGGAGATCAAAGTGTAGGAAATGAGGGAAATAACTAAGATAGACTACCCAAATATGTGCAAAACACATTATTAAGGTATTGTTGTTTCCTATGTTATTAAGGCCAAAACTCCTCTACTTCTATTCTTAGTTCTTGTTGTGTTTGTATTATTTTTAGTATAATATTAAAGTTGAGGGCTCGGGGAAAAATGAGAACCAACTGTCCTCAACTAGCACATGAAATTTATATATCTTTCCATGTTTTGCAAAACTAAACTAAATGTGTGTATACTTATGGTTTAAGTTGTGGGACAATTATTAGGATGGGAATTTGTGGGAAGATGTATATTTCTTGAATTAAATGTCATTTATATTGTGTGGAAATTTATTATTAATATATCACTCTTCATTGCATATGTATATAATCGATTTTTTGACCAGTAAATTGAAGAATAACATTCCTTCCAACAGTTTCCCAACCTTGATAATTGCCCTCCTCAATCTCCTTCTTCATCACTCCTCTTCCTCCTTATTTCTTCAAATTTAATATCTCCAACACCTTCCCATCATCATCTCCATTTCACTACTAAGATGCGATTGCTGGTTTACGAACAACCCATCAATGGAGGCGATTGTTTTAACGTGCTATTTTTCATGCTTCTACGCTGAACGCTTGTTTAACTGTTTAATCCAATCGAATCTACATCGAGTTGGAAGACGCTATGTGGGTTGTTTAACTCCATTCTCATTGTGACATCTTGACTTTTCAAACAATTTGTTATGGGTATGTAAAAACGTCTCCTCAAGGATACAATAATGACGGCTTTTCAAGTTCGGAGTAAAAAAGTTGGTAATAAATGCAAATAACTTTTCCAATAAGATTAAACGGAGCACGGAATCCAATGTAAATGGTTCAAGGTTTTCAGTGCGATTGGTCATCCTCTAGTAGTTAAGATAGTGACTGCAATAGTGTGCACCAAAACGCTAGTGTATTCGAGCTCAACAAACTATCTTTCCTTTTCTTGCGTCGTTTTTCTCAAACGTACCAGAATTAAGGAACAGCTACATTTGTGTAAACCTCCAAAACCTGAACACATAAGTTAGTCATCTAGGTGATAGACTTCTACTTCAATCTCCTTTGCATGAATAGGTTTATAATGTTCCGCATTAAACATCATCTTAAGCTACGTATGATAGCCCTTGCTATCGAGAGGAAGGAAGGAGGATTTCAAAATTGAGCTTTTGAAGAAACTCCGTAAGATCAAGTAAAGGAGGGTCTCAAAATTTAGCTCTTTAAGAAACTCCCAAATCTTTCAAAGTTTGGAGTCTCGACACATAAATTTTTAGTACGGGCGTAATTAATTATTTTGATGCTAGTGTTTTTATGTGTTAATGGTTTATTGGTTTATGTTGGGCTCTTATATGTTTGTAATCTCTTATGTCACCACTTTATGTCTTGTGTTTCTTACGTCTCCCAGTTGTTCCTTTGTGACCAACAAACCACATTGCCTTTTACATATAAAATATAGTCCCACCTTTACTCATCAATGATAAAATTGTGCTTTAAGAACTCTTTGATGTGTCCGAAAGTCTGTAGTTATCTAGTTAAAAATTATTGAAAAAAATAGAGTTGAACTTGTTTTTTTACTTGCTCATACTCCAAGGCTTAGATCTTGCATTGAATCGGGGTTTTAACTCCTATTTTTATATGTAAAAGGATTTTATGGTATATTTTTGTGTGCATAGCATGGAGTAAGTTAAACCCAAGATTTGGAGTTTTGGAGAGAGAACATTCAAAATACATTCAATTGATGTCTATCTACAAAAGTTTATATTAAACAAAGGATATCAAATTTAATCTTTTGAGTAATACCTTATATATACAATAGATGTGTCGATTCTAAACACTTGTCATGAATGGGGTCAAATGAGGGTACGGAGTCTATATGTTTCAAATGGTTAAAATATGTGGTGACACTAATCATCAACTCGTGTCATGAATTGCTGATTGGAAAGAGTATGGAGCAGAAGAGCTTAAATCCTTCGCAAGTGAGGAGATGTTGATCCTCACCATGTGGAATTGCTTGAGTGAGAAGAGTGTATATACAAAGGCGGTTTTTGGTAGTCAAACAAATATCTAACAAGTGTCCAAAATCGATGCAAGCTTGGTATGAAATCCTTAGAGCCAAAAGTTTATAAAGGAGAGGTCTTTGTGATGCAAAACATGAGTTCTCAATGGAGTGAAGATGTGTGCAAAGACAAGTTTCACAATAGTGAACCAATTTTATATATGTGTCACCTATTGCGAGCTAATGGTAGAAGTGGCGGTCAAAGTTTTTAAACTAGAAATCGTATGTGAAGTGTACACGAAACAAACACCAAGGGGATGTAGTGAAGAATGAAAAAAATGAGGAATTAAATGAATGGAGGAAAAGGATGAGGGTGATCGAGAAGGGGTTCATGGAGGGGAGGACATTGTGTTCGGTGTATTATATGTATCTTACAGGTATTATTCATGGCAATAAATATACATTTGAAGAGGACAAATGAAAAAATTGGGAAATTTGAAAAGGTTCCATGTTTGAGACCCAAATGAAATGCATGTATCGCACATATTTCCATGGGTTAATTTTTTTTCTATGAAACTTCTAAGTGAACATTTAATATTGAGACTCCATACAGTTTCATACGTTGTTGAGTACAAACTCTTCTTTGATTTACTTGGAGGGTATTTTTAAAATTACCACTTTGTTATATCTGACCGCAATGCACTGGGATGTTTGGGCACACAGACAGAGCCATCAATGGTCACCCAAATCAAATGCATTTGCATCCAAAATAACAAACGACTATTTGATTTACAAAGAAGGATTGCGTAATTAATAATTCTAACTAATTTGTAGTGGGTGGGGCTCGATATGTAATCCTCTAGCACAATGATTCATCGACCAAGCGAACGATATAGATCATTGTTAATGGAGGTGTAGAAGTTGCATTTAAAAAAATAGTGGATTTGGTGTAAAAATTTAAAGTTTACCAAAAATTGAGCTCCCGCCATCTTGCTTTTAATGACCTTTGTCATCCATGCGGCTCGATTGTGTGACCTTTAGGTGCCCAAAATTATCAATTGGACAACATGAAAGGATAATGAAACATTTTCTTTCTACTTGTTAAAGCTCTCAAAAATGTAAATATTATAATTTCCATAACCATCAATGACATCTCACTATGTGTAATAATGTGTTGGGAACAATCCCACAAAATAGTAAAATTGCTTTACATTAATGATTTATAATAGAAAACCCCATAATAAATGTAGCTAGTAGTGGTCTCTCTCTAAGCTTGTCATGATTCTAGAAGGATCGGATCAAGAAACAAGCATTTTAATTGGGTTTCGAACATGGAATGTATTGATAAAATGGAACATAGATACCGATATTAGTAGTGTCTTACAATTTGACCAATGGAAAAGGTGTGATACATGCATGTATTTAATTTTCACTATTTCATTTCCATCTTTCCATTGATGCCTTTGTGTTTTCTAACAATTCAAACATCGTCCATTCAAAAACCTTAATGGTGTAAAAAAAATATATCCTAGCTCAGAAATGAGATAAAATATACATGTCACTTGTATGAGTAATCACTAGAGGGGCTCAATTATTAATACTTGTTCATGCATTAAAAATTTATAATAGAAAACCACATAATAAATGTAACTAGTAGTGGTCTCTCTCATAGCTTTGCATGAGTCTAGAAAGAATGGATTGTGTTGCATGTATTGAGGCCAAGAAACAAGCATTTCAATTGAGTTTCAAACATGAAATGTACTGATATTTTCCATTTCTTATTTTGTCACCTTTAATTACAAATTACACTCACACACATACTGTGAACTCAATTATTGATGATTATTCACATTTCATCTATTTCCCTGTAATTAATCAAACTTAGTATTATAAAGGGTGGCTATAAAGTGCTCCAAGAAACAAACATTTCAATTGGGTTTCAACTTGAAACCTATTGGATTTTTCACACTATTTATTTTTCCTCTTTTAACTATAAATTTCACCCCAAAGAAAATGGAACATAATAACCAATATTATTAGGGGTTTATAATTTGACCCATGGAAAATGTGTGATACATGCATTTCAGTTGGGTCTCAAACATGGAACCTTTTCAATTTTCCCCATTTTTAGTTTGTCCTCTTCAAATGTATATTGCACCGCTAAACTCAAGGTCTTGGGCTATTGGTGAGTTACACATTAGTTTGTAATAATCATCCCAAGTTTCATTCATATTGAGTTCATTAGATGCTTTCAATAAGTGACCATGGGGAAACATTGATGTAGGGGTCAAACTTCTCCATATGGACCAAGCGGAATATAACATGGCGCTCTTAATGGGGATCGCTTGGCGGACATTAAGGACCCAAGCCCACCCATGTCCCACTTAGAGAAAGGATTCCTTAGTTCATAGCTCTAGTATAATAAAAGCGTTTACCACCCAAAAATTTTCTCAAATGCATTATTGACTCTCTCTCTCTCTCTCTCTTCTCTCTTCACCAAGCACATTGAAGATCACAAAGGGAAATGTTATCAATATTCAACTCCAAGGTAATTTTGATAACTTGCACAATTTCTTTAGGATTGAGAAAGCATAAATGGTTTGAGGCCCAATATCAAGTTTTGAAGGATCCCTTGGCTTTTCTCTAACTTCCCTATCCAAAGAAAAATCCAAGGAGTTAGTGAAAATTGCAAAAATCTAAAAAAATGAAGTCAAGGGCCTATTTTAGTGTAAATCAAGTCTGGGGCTGCGGATGGAACCAATGTGGATTGTACCAAGGTTCATCATACCAAGTTCAACCTAAAATGCTAAGGAGATAGTCAAATGTGGAAAAAGTGGAAAAAATTGTCCCTACGTGTCTGCAAGGGACAAGCCCAGGACAAAAGTACACATGGGATTTGAAATGTCGAAATCCTCGCAAGTTACTATATTGTGGATGTGGTGGAAAATGTTGTGGGGATACTTAGTCAGCCCAAAAATGCCGAAATAGCCATAACCAAGTACAATGTGACAAAGGCGAAGAAAATGCCCGTGTGAGGTCGCACAGGGGACAAGCGGACATGAAAAACCCAAAATTTTCAATCAAAGTGCAGGCTTACTATATTGCGGAGGTTTCTTGGAAAAAAATTGTCTCGAGGTCACCTAGGAACAAGCGGGACATGAAAAACCAAAATCGCCAATCAAAGCAGAGGCTTAGTGTATTGTATTTTTTCAAAAAAAAATTCCCAGTGCATCGACAAGGACAAGAAGGACACCAAATACCCAAAATTGTTGCAAGACCCTCGTAGAAGTGTGTTGCAATAAACGTGGGAGTTAATGATCTTGGTGGCCTTGGTCAAAGGTAGACACGGGAATAGGACAACCCAAATCAGGTGATGCAGAGAAAGTAAGCCTATATGGTCTGAATGTCACAGGGACATGAGTTCCCCAAAAACTACAATACCCATAATAGAAAGGTAAAGTCAATGCTCGACCCCAAAACTTCAAATGGTCATAAATTTTGACCTAGAGCTCTGATTTTCCCAAAATTTTACTTTTCGGATAGGGCATGACATATGTTGGTGAAAATAAAAGAAACATATCCAGCTCCATGAAATTAAATTCCCAAAAAGGAAAGAAATCCTGCAAACCCAAAACAACTGCCTACACTTAGAGGGTCATATCTTTTGCATTTCTAAACAGAATCACACAAAATTGTTACCATTGGAATCATGACTCAGAAAAATGAAAATCAATCAAGAAATCCAAAATTAACAAATTTTGATGTTGAATTTGCTAAAAATGTGGCCTGGTTTAGAACAATGTTTTAATTGGTAGTTGGGATGCATTTAATGAAGCATGGGAAAACAATTTCTACTTTGAAAGTTATGGGAAAGCATGGGAATCCTTTTGCAAGAAAAAAACCATCATTTCATCTCATTTATGACATCTTTCAAGTGGTTGGAAGGCATATTTCAGGATTTTCATTTCTCCCTTTCTCTCTCCTCTCGAAATTTATAAATGAGAATGTTGGCTTCATTGTAGAAGGAGAGATAGTTTTGTGTACCAAAACACTCAAAAATTGGTTTTGTGAAGCTAATGTGCTTGCAGACCCTTATTTTGTAATGGATTAAATTATACATATCATTGAAGCAATAAATACAAGTTTGTGGATGTACTTTCACCTATTTTGTTTATTTGCATTCTTCTTGCCCTTTCAAACTCATTGCAAATATATTGTGTCTATTTATTCTCTTGTAGGGATTCATTATCATTGCGTGCATGTAACCTTGTTGTGAATGAAATTGCTAGACTTTGGAGAACTATGATGCCCATTAAAACAACCCACTTGAGACCCAAGAAACAACCTAGGGTTAGTCAGGAAAATTATGGAATAATTTTATTTTATTTTTTATTAGAAGTGTCCACAACCAGGTTGCAAGACAATAGTTGACACTAACAGGTTTTAGAACAAGTTTAATCTATTAGAACATAATTTTATTCTATTAACACTTATCAGAGGTTACAAGGTCCAAATTTTAGGGTTAGAAGTTTTAGTTAGGTTCAGGGGGTAAATTAACACCATACCCACTCTTAAACAGTCTTAGAGTTTCTGAATTGATTTTTATTACACTTCCTACATTCAAAATTTCCCTAAATCACTCCCATTGGATAGGAAATTTTCTCACCTTTCTAATGATATAAAGAAGTCCTCCTAACTCCTTGTAAAACTCCAGTTATGGGCCGGTGGACCTTAGGGGTCAAATTTTCCCAAAGGAGTGGGCCTAGGGATGAAAATTTTCCAAAGGGGATGGGTCAATGGGTCATGGGAGACTTTTCCAATTTTTCTCTTGCATGGGGAAAAGATCTAAATTGCGTCGTTAGTCTTAGATCCATTAGGAACATGTGACGCCCAACAACCACAGCGGGGGAGAAAGGGAGAGGAAGGGCGGGCGGTAGAAGTTTCAAGGAATTTTGGCCAAGGAGGGGGACATAGATAAGTTTGACGCATGGATCTGCACATCCGGGAAGGTTCTCAAAAGGGCAGGTGTGGGAGTGCGGGACCGCAGAGTAAAAGTGAAACATTTCCAAAAACCAAAAATTTCAAAAGGGGATGTAAGTGTCGTAAGGATTACTCGCCCCTCCGTGCCACGGACAACCTCGATTGGCTACGAGCCACCTGGGTAAATTTCAAAAAAATTCCCAAAAAAATTTCAAATTTTTTTCTAAGTTTCTAAGGGAAATTTTTGGGCCACGGGCCCGCCAGGGAAATTTTTTCCAATTTTTCCCCAAGGAAGGAAAACTTCAAAGGGCCATAACTTTTGCTAGAAAGCTCAGTTTTGGGAAAACGAGGACTTTCTGGAAATCTCTCGATGCCCTCTTTGCATAGGAATCATAAATTTTACATTTTGATAAAGTTTGAGGGTTAATTTTAAGAAAACGTTCTATAGGATTTTAAAAAGCCAACTAGTAAATTTTAACTTATAAATTTGGTTCAATTTGATCTCCTCCTTCACTCAACATGCCAAATAGACATGGAGGATTATTCTAGGAAGGATTTAGGATGATTTAGGAAGGTAATTTTACTTGTTTGATTTCCAATTTGCATTTTTCCAACAATTGACAGAAAATGACTGTGAAAAGGTTTGGGCTTAAATTTTGCAATGTTTTAAATTATTTCTTAAGTGTTCTTTGTCAAAATGAAAGCATGATATCATAACATGCTAGATTTCAATGTTTCAATGTTGGTTATTTAGTGCAGGTTCAAACTGTGCATTTTAATTAAATTATTTTCCAGTTGTAAATTTACAATAGAGATCAATTCTTGAGGGATCTATTTGCCATTTCTTCTTCTAAGTATGGGAGTTCATTTCCTTTCCAACCTAATACATTCAGTTGTTTTAAACAAACCATTCTAAATCAAAATGCAATACTAAATTCAATTTTATACATTTCCAAAGAGATAAAAATCTTGTATTATTCCCACATACATTTCTTCCCTTCAAACAGAGATTTAACTATCTCTTTTTCCATACAATAAAACATTGAATTCATTCCATGCTAGCCTTAAGTGTTTTCCTTCTTCAAGCAATCATTAAAACAAGAATCTAGTTTCTATCTTTCCCAAAATCATATATTTGAAACAAGGCAGAATAATACAATTACATCTCACGTGTTTCTTCCTTTTCCATTTTTCCAAACAGGGATTTCATTCACAATCTGATATTCCAATTTAAATCAACAATGCAAATGAGGGAAGGTATTGCAATTATTTATTGACTTCAAAAAGAAATACATCTTTACATTCTTCCATTCCTTGAATGCAATTAGCAGATTTCACTTTCTTTCTTTCAAATGTACAGAACAAAATATAAATATCTTTCACATTCAAATATGTAACTTTCATAACCAATTACATACATATTTTCTTCACAAAATACATTACAATTTCATCCACTTCAAAGTGGGAAAGGTTACAATGAAATATATTTCACAAGGGACTGGCAAAACTATCTTCTTCTAGCTCCAAACAGCAACATGCAAGTTTCCTTTTTCTTCCAATTTGATCACAACAAAAGTGGGGAAAGGCAACACTCTCCACCCAACCAAGACATCCAATGAAAGGAGAAGCCATCCTTCATCATTGGCCCCCGAGCCCCAACCACAATGCAATAAGAAATAGATATCAACCCATGGCAACAACAGGCTTCCACAACACACAACATTCTTTCAACATGCATATTCAAATTCATATTTTGGCTTGTATTTTGCCACTTGGCATTTAAATCGGATCGCTATGTTAGTTCTATTGTCATGATATGTGGAACAGGTCACGGGATGCACCATGGAATGGTTGGACATATGGACCCGCTTCGTTGTATGGGGGTACATCCCAAAGAGTTATAGATAACTAGCAGATTATTGAACCATGAGTTATTATGTCACTTGGGTTGGGGTGTCTTGACTCTATGTGCCTAGGACCATAGGGAAACCGACCTCCTTAAGGGAGGCATAAGAGATTGAGGGAGGCATAAGAGATTGAGGGAGGCATAAGAGATTGAGGGAGGCATAAAAGACTTGAGGGAGGCATAAAATATTGAGGGAGGCATAAGAGATTTGTGTGTGTGTGTGTGTGTGTGTGTGATTGATGCTTTGGGAGGTATACAGAGTTGTTATGATGTTTTGGTTGTGGTCTTAGGATGTACGTGTTACTCATGGTAGTTGGATATGTTTTATGATGTTGTGGATATGACATTGATGCCCTTGTTGACCCTATGTACATGTGGCTATTTCTGAGTTATGTAAAATCTTCATATGTGAAATTGTGGAAAATGTTTGGTTGTCGTAGTACACTTTGTTCGAGTATTCTATACATCAGTCATAGATGTGTGACAAGTGCTATGTTATGTGGACCATGTTTGTTCTCTTCCATGTTTGGTTAAGCTCTTGTGGTGTGGTACCATCATGAAAGTATGTAAAAGTATGCTTGTGAATTCAATAGTGTTGTGTATGACCCTAGTAGGGTGTTGTGATAGCAGTTCACGTTGGGCACCCACAAGAAGGAATAAAACTAAGAGTTTAAAATGAAATTTTAAAAGAACTTGGGTTAGGAATAATGTAGACGGAAAGAGACTAATTAAATAATGAATAAGAGGAAACTGCCAATCTTCACAGAACCTTGAAATTTAGTCATCCTAAAATGTTTCTAAGGCCACTCCATAGCCATGTTTTAACAATTAAATTTTAACCATAGGGTGTACTTTTATCTTTGTCTATTCTTTCTACCTACCACTCTTCCTTCCTCCTATGTTATGTCGCATCGAGGACAATGCTTTCTTAAGGGGAGGAGAATGTAATGCCCCATTCGACGTTTACCCCGGTCCTTGTCTCGGTGACCCTATTGCTGAGCATTGAATGGTTGTGTGTGCTCCCATTGACTGTCAGTTGTCTTAGACCTTGTCACAGTGGAGGATTAGCATCCTCCCTCTTTGTCATGCCTTCCCATGTCCTTGTCGATGCTTTGCTAGTGGTCGGCCTCCACAACACCCTTTTCTCGATTATCCTATTAAAGGAAAATCTTGTCCTCGTTTTCCGAGCTTGTCTGTCGATCATTATTAATATGACTTATAATTATTTTTAAGTTGTAATAATAATAATAATATAATAATAATATTGTTATTTAATTGTCGACTGACGATTATTTTATTTTAGTGTCATTTTTTAGCAATATTATTATTAATTACGCCTAAGCTATTTTATTTTATTTTTTTATTGTTTCTGTAGCATGAGCCTCTTTTTACGCAAAGGAAGAACTTACCTTGTGGTCGCGCCATGGTTGGTCATTGTCCTAAGCTTCCATCAAAAACTCCAACCCCTAGTCTTTCCCCTTTGGTCGTTTAGGCCCACCATACATGCTTGCATTTATCATTTAAATTGAAGGAGAGTTGGATATTCTGACCTCCAACCTATCATTCTTAATGATGCTTTATCCTTCTTGTTAGCGTGAGGACTATTGTTTTCCTTTCCTCTTGGTCTTCTGGCATGTGAGGCATGGATATGCCTTGGAAGTGGGGATGCCTACCTCTCGATTTTCTTCTTTATGACCATTTATTTGGCCTTCCTGGAGTGGGACAGAAGGAAACTTTGTTTTTTCTTTTGTTTGGGGCCTTGTATCAGGCATGCTAAGCCATTTTTCTTCCCATTTTGTTGTTGGCCATGTGGGGGATTGGTTGTGGGTCTATGTAAAAGGGATTTCTCTTCGCAACATTTGGCTAAAGTATCCTCTCTCATGCGTGCGTGGGATAGATGTCCATATCCATTCCAACTACCTTTTCTTTTTGACTTGGACTTGGGTTTGCTTAGAGATTCGAGTTGTTCAGACTGGACACATGGTGATGGTGGGAGGGGAAGCAAGGTTGAGTTCAAGATTCCTTTTTTTGTGTGCTTATCCTATTGTGGAGGTGATTTTCCTTGAAGACACTTCTCTTGCAGGCATTTCGCAAGAGTTTTCTAGCCTGGTGCTTTCCTCCATGCCTTGTATTCGAGCTCTTAGTTTTCTTACGACCCCCCATCTGCTAGATCCACCTCCTCTATCATGCGATGGATGACCTTTCTTGTTCCAATATTCCATCTCTTTCTTGGCCACATGCTTTCTATCTAGAGTGATCTAAACATGTTATTTGTTTTTTTTTTTTTTTTTCCTTTTTGTGCTTGTCCTTGTTCATGTGGTGTCCCCAGAAGACCATGCATTTTTTTGAGAATTTTTCCAATAGTTTGTTGGCCTCGCATTTTGTTCCATACCTTCCTTACCTAGCCAGGAGGCACCTACATCTGTTGTTGTCCAAGAAATGTGTTTCCTTGTGCTCTAGGGGATGTTCTTTCCCTCTTTTTTTTTTTTTCCTATCCCATTTTGGACGTGGTAGGGAGTAAGTTGTAAGGTTGTGGGGTTTGAATTTTCCCCTTCCTCCCACATGTTCCTAGGCTTTCCCATTTTCCTTTTCATCTTGTGCTTTTACTGCAGTCTTAGCAGTCCTTGAGACCATTTTCCTTTCCACCTGATGAAGCTCATGGTTTTGGGAGCTCCTACCTATGCCAATGAGGGATTGCGTGGATTGTTGGTGCCTTGTATGCTTGTGGATAAGATTCAACTAGAGGGTTGTTGCTGCTAGACATTTGAGGTGTTTGGTGCCTCGTCGAAGTTGGAGGAGTAGGCAAAGATATTTCTACTCTTTGCTATTATTGCTAGATTTAAAATATCATGAAATCAAACCACCATTTCCTTGAATTGGTTTGTCTTTTGGATGCCTTGCTGGGAGATCTCTCCTTTCCTCTTGATTTCTCCTTGTTTTAGCTATTATCATTGTCAGTGTGTTAGTGGAAAGCATGCATGTGTCCTCTCCTCTAGGTGTTATGTTTTCTTTCTTGAGTGATTGACCTTCATTTTTTATATCTTCTTTTCTTCGATTGAGTCTCAAGTTTGTTATGTTGTTCTAGCTAGTAATTCTCCATCGTTAAAGTAAGCTTGCGATAACTATGAAACTCTTTCTTATCACCCAAGATTTTCATCTTTTGTTGTACTTTGTTAACTCTCTCTCAAGCCCCTTTGATAACCTTTTTGATCTTGGGAAAGAAAGGTTGTAGGATTGGAGTGATCAATGCTTGGGCTAGTCTGGGTTGGAGTTTTGGTATTAAAACTTTTAGAAGGAATAAGTTTGTGTGCAACATTTTTCGGACCTTGCATGTTTGAGACTATTGTTTATCATCAGTCTTGTTCCTAGGATTTTAAATCCTTCCTCAAGAAGTACCTTGACCATCCCCATCAACTTGAACCGTAACTAGTTTTCGGATCATCTAAGTTCGAGGTTACAATTGTGCAAATCTAGTACCTAGCTAATACTAGAATTGCTTTGGTCTAATTCCCTCTCGGGAAGATTGTTGGTGGCATATTCTATTTTCCTAATTGGTGTGTTTTTCTCTTTTATAATGATAATGTTGTTAATTAAGATTGGTCGGTTCTATGCACATAAATACCTTAATGTTTTGATGGAAATTGTCTTGAACATTATTAACCTTGGGGAAAACTAATCTTGCAATTGATAATCTTATGGATTTATAGCGGAAGGTGTTGTTTTGATAATGACACTTAGTAATATATGTTAGTACCTATGTTTGAATGGTTGATTGTGTTATCAAGGGTTGCCTTAAAATATTTTTTTTTGGGAAAGAGATAATTTCTTTTAAATTAACCAAACTTTAGAATTATTGTGGAGGTTTGTAAATCCTTAGTGATATAAAACTTGGATGATGTTTTGCATACTCTTGTTTGACGGAACTCCCTTCTTCTCTCACTTGATTTGTTACTAGCCTATAAGGGCATTGGCCCTTCTTGAATGATTGGGAATCTCTTAGAGTTAATGGTCAAAACTAGTATATTATGCCTTCGCTTTGAAATTTATGTTGTGTGGTGTCCATGTATTAGATTTCAATCATATAATCTATATGATTACATGATTGAAATCCTAATATACTTGGCTTTTCATGTTAATCTTTGAACCCCGTGGTTCCTCTTTGTTGGTTGATCAACTCTTGTCATTTTAGAAATCTATTATCATAGCCTATGCTTTTGGTATCTTTTGATAATTTTAGATGGTTGGTCTAAATATCAAATTTTCAATATGTAATTATTTAATTAATTGATGGGAATCCCGTTTCTATTAGATTGTTTATTTCTTACTTATAGGGCCCTTCTCGTATGATTGTTAAACTTTCGTTGCTTTTGAAGTAATTGTTCATAACTAAAGTACAAGGTCTTTCTTCTTAGATTGGCATGGTAGAGACTTTATTATAACTTGAGGAGTAGTTAGTGTTTAGAGCATCGACCCAATTTTTGAAATAAAATGTTTCCTTTCATGGTATTGTTAGATAATAGTTATTGTGGCTTTGTGTAGCCTTATCTTGCTTAGTTCTCGTGAACTGACTCTTGTGGAAAAATTTGTTGCAGATGGCTTATGCGTGTAGATGAGGGATAGACTTGTAAAATTTTTCATCAACCTCAGTTGTGAAGTTCCTTTGTACGAACTCTTATTTGTTGTAAAACTCTGGGATGGGATTCAATGGAAAATTTAGAAGAGACAGTACCTTAGTATCATGTCTTGTGGAGAAATGTTGTAATAATTACTGAAACCTTGACTTGTTTTGTCTATCGTGGAAAACATAAGATTGATCACCATATTGTTATGAGTATTTTTATTGTATTATAACAACCTTAGTATAGCATTGTTTGACTAATTGTGCTTACCTTCTTGCTCCTAATTCAAGTTCAATAGAATCTTTTGCCACCTATGGTTTGTGCATCGTGTTGGAAAGGATTGATGTAACCATGTTTAGTTTTCACAAGCGAGTAATGGTAAACTTTGCTCTTGAGACAAAATGTTGTGTGGTAAACCCTTCTAAGACATAGCAACAATGTAATTCTATGCATAATAAAATGGTTGGATAATCCTCATAAAAGTTATAAAAGTTAAAATAACATATTTATATATGAATAAATAAATGTAGATGTGAGCTTCTTGATAACTTTTGGGTCCATAGGTGATCAATGAGGAAACTAGCTTTTGTAATAAAAATATATTTACCTTGTTTTCCGCAAACTAAACTAATCAACATTATCCCTTTTATGGTGAATTTTAAATGATCTTAAGGTGAAATCAATGGTTAGATTTTAGAAGATAATAAGATTTAATAAGTAGGAGGAAATAGTTTAGAAACCATGCAATCTATCTCTCTCAATCGTTTGAAATGTAAATTGTTTTCCTTTGTCAATCTTAATCAAGAAAGTCCAAATGAAACTTTTAACCAATCTTGATAATTTCTTAGCCTCAATAAAAGGTGGGTTAATAAGAAATGAGACCCTAAAGCTGAATTTTTTTGACCTATTTCCATTAACCCTTGCCTTGATTCATTGTGATCTTTCTTAAGTAATGTAAAATTTTTGATCCTTAAACAAAGAAGATTTTTGTTTTGAACCTAAAATGGTACTTTCCTTAAAATCGAGCTTGTGCTTATCACCTGTGCAATAGAGGTGTGGAACAAGTGTTAAGTGGCTCGAGTAAGATTAATTAACCTTGTGAGAAATGGAAAATGTTCTTAAATCAAATGAATTAAACAAGTTATTGACATATAATTGATGATCCTATTTTAGAAAGCTTGGCCTTAAGCTATTTAGTCAATAGTAGAAAAGAAAGAAGTTCTCCCTTGTGAAAAGATTCGTGTGAATAATTACATGAATTTTTATAAGAACGTAAGTTAAGAATTAAGAGACATCTTAGTAAACAAGAAACTTTAACAAGACTTTCCTCGTGGGATGCCCCTAAACGTAAGTGTGTCCTGTGGTTGGACTTGTATGTGATGTTCTGTCGAAATGGGGAGTGAACAATTTCATGTTGACATCATAGATTTCCTTGTACCCTGGTGGTCAATGTTGTGTCAAGCCTATCGTGAGTTGGTGGTAGCCATTGTGATCCTTTGTTGTGTCGTGTAAACTCCAAGTAAGTCAAAAAAAAAAAATTGTCCTGTACTTTGCTATGTTGTCTTGTGTGTCTATTTTAATAGGCGTGATTACATATACGGTAGGCTTGTTAAAGTTATTTTATAGTTTGTAGACTTTGTTAGATATATTATACGCATAATGTAAAATTTCACACTTAAAAGTTGACTAGTTTTGATGTCAAAACACTTTGAGGTGGAAGGCATATTGTGTAGCTAAACACAACATATATTTATAGACTTAGTATTATTTCTATTACGTTACATTTTGAAAAAAAAGGGATGAAACCTAAAAATGTATAGTTTGAGTATATCAAAATAACCACGATTCTGTAAGAGCTCTTCTGTTACAATCCCATAATAATAGATTCTCCAGTGTTATTTTGTGTTTGTATTTAATTAGAATGCACATATATTTATATTATGTTGACACAAACAATCTAAACAATTTTTTATTCTTTTTACAGGAAAAACTTTGAAGAAAGAAACCCACTTAATAGAAATACCTGTAAACATCTGTTAGCAGGGAAGGAACTCTGAATATAATCCAGAAATTAGTCTTAGTTTTTACATATTTTATTAAAATGTTACTGGCGTAAATTACAAATATATGCTTGGAATTGCCAGCAAATAACTCGCTTGTGGGGTTGGTGCATGCGGATGAGGGGCCACACACGATTTTTCCAACATTGGTTGTAAAACTGTAAATTGCTTCGAGAAAGTTTTGATCGAATCTACACTGTCCATAGACAAACTATTTGACTCAAATTAAAAGAAATAGATGTTCAATAAAGTAGCAATGAAGCATATAATTTCAACAATTTAACGCTAGTGAAAATATGGCGAATACAAAGAGAAACATTTGTTTCTTTATGGAGGCAGAAAATTTGTTTTGTACATTATTAAATTTGGTAATCCATGTACATCCTTATTAAAAAAATTCAAGGGACAGTGATTCAAGGGGATACTATTGCACCTAATGCGCTCGTGCGTTCTGGTTGATTTTTATGGTTAAACGCGCATTCACACATAAAAGTGTAAAACAATCTACAGAATAAAAGTTCTGTAGATTATTCTAATAACACACCAGCCAGATAAACTCTTCCATTCAACGGCATCATAAAGATAGTTTTCTCCAAATGCCCTTACTGGAAGGATTAGCCATGAATAGTATGCTTTGTCAAAGTAAAAGGTGTTACACATGGTTTAGCAGTATTCCCTGTTGGGAGGAGCTGCTTACAAGAGGGACACAATTTGAAGCAATGGATGGCCGATTCATGGTGGTCTTGTGCTTTCAACGTCTGTAACTCCTTACTCAACTGCCTGTTCTCCTCTTTCAAATTCATGCAATACCTCTTCAATAACTCAAAATCAGCCTCCGTCTGTTTCGCCTTTGTCCTGTATTTTGCAACGTTCAGTCAGCATTTGAAAACAATTGTAAACGTTCGTAGATGTTCAGTTATATGCTTCATTACCAACCTTGCTCTTCTATTTTGGAACCAGACTTCGATTTGCCGAGGACGTAGGTTCAACTTCTGGGCCAGACATAACTTTTGCTCCTGAAAAAATATTAAGAAGGATTAGAAAGCACATAATGGCAAAAATTAATTGGATAGAAATTCTAGTTGTTCTTCTAGCAACTATAGAAGCTTTAAACGGATGATAGTAATTAGCACTCACAAAATCGGCGGGTTCCATGCTCTGCACCAATCACAAAATCAAAATAAATAAATATTTTTTAATTAAATTGTTGATTAGCGCAGAACATGGGATCCACCGGATTTATGCGTGTTGATTAAGGATCTACGTTGAAAACAGAGGTTAGTAACTTAAAATATACATTCATATGGTAATAGCCTGTGTATTTTTTTTTATATATTAATTAAATGAAGGCTGAAAAACAAGTTAATAATGAACCTGCATACCTTATAAACTCTTTTAAAAGTATCGCTATACCCATAACTTATGAAAGAGAGTAATCATGAGGTATCTAATAATAGTAAATCCAACAAATTTTGAAATCCAGTGATTTATAGTTTACCCCTTTTATAGTTTGATCAAAAATTGAATTTATAGTGAACTTTCATACGTGCGTAATGTTCAATCACATCAACACTGACACATAGGTAATTGCTAAAAGCTAAATAAACTGTAAAAGCTTTTCGCAGACATTTGTAATGGCAAAAATCAATGTAATACTAAGAAAATTTCCGAAAGGCAAAAAGGAAAAGGTACGGTTACGAAATTGCTCAATGTACTTACAAATTTACAATCTAGCTGGCCTGCGCCTAAATCAATATATGACCCAAATGATCTAATAAACCATGAAAGGGATGACCACTAATATTTAGGAAATTATAGTTTTCTCTTTAGGAAATCATAGTTTTATCTTTAGGAAAACAAGATTATAGTGAATGGTACTAGCGGCAACATTTATATTTCAAAACATTTAGAGTGAAAGATTTCAGATATTATTATAGATATCATAAATATATTGATATAAAAGATGTCAAGAGATATTAATTTTGATGAATATATTTTGTTATACTAGATGATATTATTTTTTATTGACAGTTCAGTGGATGTTATATTTATGGTTGAATTGTCACGTAATGGTCAAATAGATATTAAGTTTAATGTTGAGAATAAGAATGAACAACTCATTCGATTACAATCTTGATTGCCATTGTAAGAACGCCTTTCGACAGAAATATATAGAAGCATATTTTTTAAAAATAAAAAACTTTCCTATTAGAAAAATATGTAAACTCTAAACTGCACACTAACCAGAGTTAACTATTTAAAAATGAAATCCATGATTGCTAAAGTTTAAATAGCCTAGAGACCCACCCATAAAAAGCACATTTCCTTTGAAATTATCTCTACACAATGGCACTAACAGTTTATTATTAAAAATACAATTACAATAAACTACAACAAAATTATTTCCAAAAAAACACCCAAATGATTAAAGATAACTATTTAATAATAAAATCCATAATTGCTGAAGTTTAGATAGCGGAGAGACCCACCCATATAAAGCACATTTTCTTTGAAGTTATCTCTACAAATTGGCACTACAATTTAGTGTTTAATAAAAATAAACTACAGCAAAATCATTTCCTTAAAAACACCTATATCAAGAATGATTTAAACATACCATTTATGGCCTCAACAGTGTTACAAGTCATCTCATCTCAGTGTCATGAGTAATATAGTCAGTCTGTGTCAAGAGTGATATTGCCAGTCTGTATAAGCAGAGCAGAGAAGAGTACTAACCATATTGAGTGTATTGTGGGCTTTGAAGGTTGCCTCCAAATACATATACTGTTCTTTGGAGAGCCGAAGTTTTTCCTAGCCATGGCTTGTTCTTCTTCCTCCTCGTTCATGGACCTGTGGGATCTCCTACCTTTGTAATTGGCCTCAGTATTTCTCTTACCAGACATTTCAGTAGACGAAGAAGCCATCTGCTTCACATCTATCAGCCCCCATTGAACATCAGGGGAGAACATGCAAGCCTGAGAGACAGCAGATCACGAGTTCCAGCCTCCTCGACAGTCACACCCATACCTTATATTTTACACAAATTTAATGATTTCTACAACTACCTGTTTTGTCTTGCTGACACCCAATACGTTTTACAACTTATATAGCCACTTTGCAGCATAGTAACTATCGGAGAACGTATATAACGTTATCTCCTAATTCTCCAACTGAAAAACTGGACCTACTACGAGGATAGCGGATAAGTAAATAACAAGAGAGAGATAACAGGCAGAAAAAACAAAGTCCAGATCGACAAGCAAGGTGATGTATTCAAGAAAGAAGAAACAATTGAATGGGAATATACTGGACGTTTAAACCAGGGAAATAAATTCTGTTGCCGCGCTGTTGAAAACTTACATGGTATCTACCAAGGTTCCAAAGTTTATTTGGCGTAGATGACGGTAAAGTTCGATCTCTCTCAATTTTTACACTAAATTTAAGAAACTTCATAGATACTCTTCAGTCCTTAATATTAACGACTTTCTCTCTTAACCTAAAAAAACCCAAAGAATAAATATCCCATAATCCTCAACACTAAACCATAAAAATCGATAATTCTTACCATCTGCAAGATTTTTGACCAGAAGTTTTATCCTTCAATGAGAAAAACCTCACATGCCATCACGATATATGAGCGAAAATATGGAGGAATTCATGTGCATGGAGGAGACAAGGCGCACGAGATGTGACACGTTATTATCAATGGTTGGCTGGTTTCATAATTCACTTGGATTTTGTATCTGTAGGCAAATTAAATTAAAGCTCGCAATCATAGGCAACATTGTTGCAATGGTTGTCCACATTCTAAGAAGATCTACTTTTGCTAGTTCCTTGAATCTGGCATTGTCTTTATTCATGGAATTATCCAAATGCTATGGTATGGTCACCCATGACGTCTTTACAAAATCTGATTTTTTTTCTTCCACTTTTTATGGCGAGGGTTGAATATTTGCAAACTAGTCATTATTACTTTTGCCTCCCTTTCAAATCGACGTCATAGTTGCTCTCTTTTCAACCTGCTCATGATAAGTTTTGATGTGCTTAGAATATAAATGTTTTTAGGTAAATGCGAGTACATTATTAAGCATTAGCAGGATGGTAAAGGTGGATGAATAGATCTTTGATTGTGACTTCCTGGTTTTTTTTTTTTAAATAAAAAAATTAGAAGCTTAAAAATTGTAGATACATTGAAGCAAACATTAGGTACAAATTTTACAGATCTCAATCGTAAAGATATATTCCATTGGATGGGTTTGTTATTTGTGCTAGCTTGCGGTACACTTGTAAAGGCGACCTAATCCAAATTGAAATTGGTAATCTTTCACCATCTTTTCAATCATGTCATATTTTTAATAATATTTATCAAATATTATTGATATTTTAAATAAATAAAAAATCTAGATGTTTTTTAATTTATTCTTTCAAACTTTCATCTAATTCTATAACTTATTATCGTTATTATTTTTTTAAAGCAAGATTTCTATTATTTTAAATCCATAACCAATTCAATGTCAAGAATAAAATCTTACTCGGCATGTTTTTTGGGATTTGACTTCTATTTTAGGTAAGAAATTATGTCACTTTTCATAGATTAGCGTATCTAAATAGAATTGACAGATTAAAATAAAGTCTTAGATTGACAAATTTTGCTGAAAATATAGATACATAAACTTCAATGTATAGCTCAAGATTTTTATGTACTTAGAATGTTTAAAAGTTGGTGATACAAAATGTAGCACTTCCAATGTAGTTTCCAAACTAAATTTCCCCCTAACATAGTATAGTTCACGAAGGTCAAACAAGTGATTACCAAAGACACAAACATGTTTATAAATAAACAAAGTAGAGAGGTGATAGACACATTGGCCTTTTTGGGAGCATCCTAAATTATTTTGGGAAACACTTTTGTGGAAAGTAAAAAAATCATCATGAATCTGACCAATTATTTTTAAATGATTAAATATTTTAGAAATTTCTTTTTTATAAAACATACTCTGGAAACAAATATTCAATCGCGAAAAATGATCATTTTATCAAAAAATTAATTAATCCTTTTGAGTGTGTATAGTAACATACCATGTTTGTGACTATATATTATTTTTTTTGAAGATGCATAACTAACTGGAAATTAAGGTAAATAAGAAGTAACCATCAATTTTTAGTATGTGATGATATGTTGTTTTGAACAAAAATAAATACTTAATTATATTTTTAAAAAAATGATTCTTAAAAGGTAATATGCAAGCTTGATGCATCTATATTATTTTCATGTAGTGATTATTAGTGCGAAATTACAACAACCCTCGAATGTCCTAATTTTTTACTGGGGCATCTGGTGTAATCTACATAACATGGGACCATCTCTCAAGCTGTGGGACTTGCAAACATGAGATAGTCCTTCGGAGAAAGCTGACTTCTTCCTCCTAATCCTAATGCTAAACTACTTCTAAGGAAGGAAATGTGACTATCTACTCCTAATCTAACAATGCCAAGGAGAGAGAGAGAGAGAGAGAGAGAGAGAGAGAGAGAGAGAGAGAGAGAGAGCATGAAAATAAATAAATCCTACACTATAGAGGTGATAGCACCAAGAAAAGGGGGTTGCTGATCACAAATCCAACTGCCTAAAATGGAGAGAGGTGAGCAATGGAGGGGATGGACAAGATGCATCACAGACCAAAGATAGAGTTCACACAGAACACAACTTCAAAACCCATTAAACATGGCTCTCAGAACCTGCAATAGACATCAGAAGTATGCACAGTATACCCTGCAATGATGAGAGGCAAGAAGAGATAATAAAATAAGGAAGGATGGAAAAAATGCATCACAAAACATATTTTATTGCTCCATGAGTTCACATAGTACATCATCAGTGGGAAAGAGGCAAGAAAATGCCATTACAGAGCCATGAGAGGAGGCTTAAACTCCACATTCCACCCTAGGGAAGAAAGAGAGACTGGCGGGAGAGAAACAATGCCCAACCACCTTTGAAAAATTCCCTTCTTTAGAATATATAGAAAGAATGAGAGAGAAAGCGAGGAAAAATCAAACTCTCCAACAACCACCCCAATCATGCATTGAATTCACCTACTCCAACCATGATGGTTTTATTGACAGCCCATGCCTTCATGTTCTGTCCTTTGTTGGGCAAAAATGAGGTCCATACTTCATTATGGTGGTAGATGAGAAGCGTGACAACTTCAAAATGGTGGACTGAAACATTATGGTGGTGGGTGAGAAGCCGACATCGAGAGCTTTCCAAAAGTCCTCTCCCGCTCAATTCCAAGCTTCCAGTCAAAAGATATGGCCATCTGAAGGTGTTTTGGGTTTGGAGTCTATTCACGCAAGATCCATGTGGCAGCCTCGCACGTCTTAAGGTTTTAGCCCCCTCCTTTTACTCTTGAAGTTGCATCGATTGGACACTTGGCATCATCTGCAGGCCTGTTCTATTTCCTTTGTGTTTTGGCCAAGTCCCTTCTATTCTTTAGAGCACTATGTCCGACCACTGGACATGTAGAAGCTTCACGCTCATTTGGAACCTACCTCCGGATTTTACCTTTTGTTAGGAATAGTTTAGTTAGTGTGAACATTAGTGCATTAGAATAATAGTATTATTCTAATAATAATTTATGAGTAATATATTATTAATATTGAGTTGTCAAACTCATATTAATAATATATATATCTATTGTAAGGAGTTTGTTTATCAAACAAACTCACGTAGTCTTTAGAAGTGTGTGTGTGTGGAGAGATAAGTGTGAGTGATTCTAGGAGAGAGATGTGGGATTGAAGATTAGATTGACTCCTAGTTTGTAGGAGATCAACTTTGTATAAATATCTCTATCTATGTGAATAAAATTATCCCGAATGATTTGAATCTATAATATCATTATTCGGTGTATTTTCTTTGTGAAAAAGCTCGGCTGATTGCTATGACCTTTGAAGTTTCAATGAGTTGACATGTGGCTCCTCTCGCTGCCCCGCCCATGTTTAGACTTTTCCACAGACGGTTCTTTCTTTTCGTGCTCTGGACATGTGGAGAGTTGGCACTCATTTGGGGAATGCTTTTTGTGTCTTTACCCTTGAATGTCCACCATCGAGACACGTGAGGTATTCTACTAACTATCTTATACTTATCCGTTTCAAGGCCTCGACTAAACACTTCCTTCCGATGAAATATGAAAAATGGAAGGAGAGCAGAATGCGAAGGAAGAAACAAGAAGGCGAGTAAGGTTATGCGAAAGAAGGCAACGAGGAAGAATGGTGTGTGGCAAGATGCAACATGAGAGAGGAAAGTAGAGAGGATGCATGTGCATAGGGTGTGAGGGGACAGAAAAGAAGGCATGCACATGGGAGGAAGATGCGAAAGGGGGAAATGGGAAGGGGAGAAGAATGCGAAAGGAGAGTATGGAAGTGGGGCATGAATATCCAACTAAGGAAGGGTGCACGATGGTAGAAAGGAAAGAGGGCGTATGACATGATGCCTGGAACTTAGTAAATTTGGAAGGAATCTGCAGAGGGAGTGTGCGGAAGAATTGCATGGAACGGGAGTGCGTGGAAGGACTACATCCTTTCCATTTTTCCTATGTAAGATTATGTCTAGTCGATTTTGCTCGGGGGCAAAATTGGATAACAATGATGATGGACTATGTGATTGAATTGAGTGGAAGATGGGTTTGTGTGGATAAGATCTTTACCCATATTTTACTCACATTTTAATGTGTTCTTGTAAGTCTAGTAGTTAGGCTTGAAAATCCAATCCATTTCTAACCCAATTTCTTGCATTTTACAAATTTTCTCGTACAAATAATGTTTATGTGTTATGCTCTTGTCGATGAAATAAGTGCATGCAATATGTTCTTCTCAATTTTCTTGAATTTTTTTTTTAAATGATGTTGATTTTAGGGTAAATGTGACTATATTGAGAACTTGAAGAGGATGGAAAAAGTGCTTGAATAGATGTTTGAATGTGAATCCATTTTTTTATATGGTTTTTCACTCCACTTTCTAGAGGTCAACTAAGATTATATAGCTAAATTATGACAAGCATTGGGTACAAACTTTAAAGATATTAATCCTAATTATATTCATAAGAAATTTCTACGATATTGACACTAGGCATAGTTAGTGGTATACTAGTAAATGTGACCAAATCAAAAATAAAATAGTTAATCCTTCATGCATATTCTTAATCGTGTCATATTCTTAATATCATTAATCAAAATTGATCGTGACTTTAAAACAATTAATGTAGAGTAAGTTTGGTAATCGGGCATATAACTCTACAACAAATTCAAATTGAAAAACATAACTTTACTTGAATATATTGGGCATATTTTTGGGCATTCAATTCTATTTAAGTTAAGAAACCATGTTACTTTTCTTAGACTAGGGTATCTACATAGAATTTTTAGATTAAAATAAAGTCTTAGATTGACAAATTTTTGCTAAAAAATATAGATACATAAACTTGAATGTATAGTTCAATATTTATATACTTAAAATGTTAAAAAGTTAGTAATCTGAAAAATGTAGCACTTTCAATGTAGTTTCCAAACTAATTTTAACCCCCTAAAATAGTAATCTTTGTTCACGTGGGTCAAACATATGATTTCCAAAGATATAAACATGTTTGTAATTAAACATAGTAGATATGCGATAGTTCAATGGCCTTTTTTGGGCATCCTAAAGTATTTGGGTAAATCCATTTGTGGAAAGTAATACAATATCATCACACTTGTGACCAATTTAAAAAAAGACTTAAATATTATTGAAATTCATTTTTCTATTAAATATATAGTACCATGGAAACAATTATTGAATCACTATTTTGTTGTACTTTTTTTTTTTTTTGAGTTTGTATAGAATTAGACCAATATTATGACCATATAATTTTTAGAAGCTACATAACTACTTGAAAATTAAGGTAAACAAGAAGTATCCTTAAATTTCGAGTAAACAAGGATATGTTATTGTAAAAAAAAAATATAAATACTTATTCATATTTTGAAAAAAATGTATTTATTTATTAACATCCAAGCTCAATGAGTCTATATTATTTTTATGTAGTGATATGATGTACTCTTATGATGGAATTCATAGAGGAAGATGAGTTTGTGTAAATAAGTTCTTTACACATGTTTTACTCACATTTTAATGTGTTCTTTTAAGTTCAGGAGTTAGGCTCCAAAATCAAATCCATTTCTAACCCAAATGCTTGGATTCTACATTTTTGTTTAAATCATGCATGCACATTATGCTCTTGTCAATGCAATAAGTGCATGCAATATGCGCTTCTCGATTTTATTGAAATAATTTTTTAACATGGTGATGATTTTAAGGTAAATGGCACTACATAAATAGTGAGGAGGATGCGAAAGGTGGTTGAATAGATGTTCGAATGTGAATTCCATTTTTAGACAGGTTTATTTTTTCTCCATTTCAAGAGATCAATTAAGGTTATAGATACATCACAACAAGCATTAGGACAAAATTTACGGATATTCTAAAGAAAGTTCCATGATTAGGATAATTGACATAGTTAGCGATATATTATTAAATGTGACCAAATAAAAAATAAAATAATTAGTGCTTCACCCATATTCTTAATCATTTCATATTTTTAATACTAATCATAAAATTTTATCGATACTTTACAACAATTAATGTAAGGTAAGGAACTCAAAAATCCCTTTTCTCATTAACTCGGGAGCTAATAAGATAGATGCATTGTGGCTTATTATCTCAAATTTTCATTTGATATTGTGAATGTACACAAATGTGAGATACCCATGTGTTATATTTTTTAAACAAGAATTATGTTATTTTACATCCACGACCAATTTGATGTTGAAAATAAGACCTTCGTTGATAGTTTTGTGAATGTTTTATACTATTAAAGTTATATTTTGGCTATGAAACTATACTACTTTCATTAGATTAGGGTTTACTGAAGGACTTGGTGGATAAAACGAAGTCTTAAGACACCTTTTTTAAAAATAAAGATATATGAATTTGGTTAGAAAATTTGATATGCTTACTTAAAATGTAAAATAATTAGTAATACCAAATGTAGTTTCCAAATTAATATTTTTCTGAAAAATATTATATTTCATTAGGTCAAATAAGTGATTTTCAAAGATATTCTCTAAAAAAGTAGATAAGTGGTCACGATGAAAGTTTATTGTGGTTGTGAATTATAGTATATTTAGAAATACTTTTGTGGGAAAAAGAAGTTGTCATTGTGGTTGTGAATTATATTTATTTGTAAGACCCAATTTCCATCTCTTCTGACAATTAAACACTACCTCTAAACCATGACCAACCTATAAGGGTTTTACAATATCTTCATCCCCAAAGGAAATGAGAAATAATCCTTTATGCATAGTTGAGATTTATATGCTTCCATTAATTCTCTTATTAGTCCTAGCACATTCTCTAAATAAATTGATATTAGGTCTAAGTTAATAGAACTCGAACTCTTGAATTCTACAATTAATATTTTATAATTTGAATTACCGAAAAAAGGGATCTTATCCAGCATAAAGTTTGTATCATCCCCTCCCAATTCATTTTCCTTTCAAATATGATCTTCCTCATTAATTTTGAGTCCTACCCTATTTTGCATCCTAATATTACATTAAAACATAAGCCATCATTTGAAACATCCATGTCAAAACTATTAAGAAAATTAAATAAAATATTAAAATAAATATTTTAATTCCAAAACCAAACAATCATATCCAAAAGTTTCAGTTTCTTTGCACTTCTTGATTACTTTTACACTGATCATACCCATTTTTTCCATAAATTTATAATATGTGCTTGCCTATCAACACTCATTTTCCATTAAATAAAAATGGGTTCTATTACATCCGTTTTGGTGGATCTCTACAACATTGTTGGGTCATACAACTAGCAAGGAAACGTCAATAATACTACGTGGCAGTTAAAAGTTGACTAAACTTGACCAATCCCTTAACCAAAGTATCCGCGTCACTCACCACCTCATCAAATGGCCAGAGGAATAAGCCGAACAATTTAGTGTTTTTATTCTCACTGTCACTTACCAATATTTTTGGAGTATTTCAATGTTAAAATATGCTTCTCATAGATTTCAACGAGATGTAGGAAGAGAATTTGGGAGGATTATTGCTAAGTAAATTTACTAAATGAGGGGTTGTAAAGTTTTTGGCCTTTCTGCATTCTATTTGGAAACTCCGAGGAAAGAACGACGATTGCAAGGGATATTATATATTCCTATATAGACTTCTTAGGTCTCAACAAGAATTTCTTGGTTTTAGAAATCATAGGGACATCCTCACAATGCATAATAGAGGACTTACGTTTTGTATATGCAATGATAATAACAATAAATTTAGGATGTCTATTAAGTATGTAATAAAAGTTCTTTAGCCGAAATTATTTAATTTTATTTATCATCTTTTTTTTTTTATATTGTTTTTTAAAAATTATTTTTAATAGCTATTGGGTATGTGTTTTAAGTATGTTTAATATTTTTTTATTAGATAAGGTAATAAGATAGGGACTTATATGGCTCTTAGAAGCCTTACAATAGTGAATAAATCATGAGAGACACAAAGGAGAAAAAGATAATGCAGTCACGAATAGAAGAAATGACCTCTACCAAAGTGGTCGAAGAAGGAAAACCCAAGTTAATGTTAACTAAACCTAGAACCCAATTAAGGAGACTTGACTTGACTCAAAGGTAGAGCAAAATATTAGGACATGCCACCGAAGCCGCTAAAGAACGACTCCATGTGACACAATATTTCATTACAAAGATTATGTTTCTTATGTTGGACCTTAGTCCACCCATCCGCATTATTCTCAAAGGCTCATGATCCTTTCAAATCTCAATTTTTGGGGTCGAGAATCACTGCTTTTTGCACCCAATTTTGCATGTGCTATTGTCAGAACTATTCGAAGTCTCCTACGATGATTATTATCTTTTGCATGATGTTCGAGTCTTATTTCCCACTTACAGTATATATTTGTAGCTTAGAATGCTTCCCTTAACCATTTCTATGCTTTTTTGGCTTTCCTTTAACTTTTTTCACATCTTTTCCCTTAGTTTTGGCTTTAAGTCACATAATGCCACAAAGGTTATCTGAACCGCCGGCGTGCCCTAAGCGGTGGTTGTGTAATTGCCCCGATAGTTGTGCAACTGTCCTCTCTACGCAGACTCGATGGTTAACAGTGCAATTTTTCAAGAACCTTCTTTGACATCTTTTGAACATGTGTCATTTCTTCAAACATGATTTTAGCACACGTTTCTTGGTCAAATTGGTTGTTTGTAGGCTTGATGGATATGTACCAACTTCCTCTTCCTCTTCTATTGCTAATTGAGAGTTAACTGCCCCTCCTTTGAGTGAGGTGGCATTCCTTGGCTACCAAATGGCTTAGACCATTTCCTAACCTATGTTCTATAAAATCCAAGCTTCTTCCCAAAGCATTGGCCAGAGATTTTTTTGTGAATTGTACCATTATGTTGTCATGATCTTGCTAGGAAATACACAATCAAGCCGTTCTCTTACATTATAATTCTCCTACCCACATTGATACAAGACTACCTATAAGCCATCGTTGCTCCATCACTTCTTCATTGCTTCTTCTACATTACCCAGCACAATTCCTTGGATTCATCTAAGCATTGAAGTTGGAAAATAAACTGAGGGGACATAAGAGTAAACCATCACTGGCTTTGCCACTATTATGAAAATTCCAGGTTGGGGATGTACTTGGATTTCCTTAAGATTTCTTGATTTCTTTATTTAATTTGTATGCACAATATTGACTAGAGTAGTTAAATCATTTCAATTCAAATCATTGCAATAGTTAAGTAATTATTGTAGCTTTCATTTTGTCTGCACAAAGCTTCTAGTGATAGATTGCTTCCCTACCTATCCCTATGGGTTTGCAAGGGAGTTTTTCTAGAGGAAAGCTTCTACATTTGTTTAAAGCAATTACAATTCCATTTCAATCTGCAATCTCCATTGAATCCTTCTTTACTTCTACTAGGAAGTTTTAAGGGAAGAAGTGCTTCTGAGAAGCTTTTACTTCTTCTCATGTCTCTGAGGTGGAATAGAGGATTTAGATCCACAATTACAATTTGGAAAAGATTTGTTTATTTAGGATAAGTTTAGATTCATTCTACACATATAAATAGTCACATCATGTTATTTATTTGTTTATGTTTTATTTTCTCTCGAAAGTCCACGTTGGTTGAGAGATGAAAACAAGGGTTCTAAGCTTGCTTGATCTCTCACTTTTGTAGATACAATGGAAACACCTCAGTCTGTGGGTATACCTATTGTTGAGGTGAGTCTCCAATATCAAGGCCGAGTTCCTTATTGATGTATCCTAAACTAATTTTTTGGGGTTTTGAGGGTAAAAAGATGACTGTAACTGAAATTGAAATGGGTGATACACCAAAATTATTGAGGGCTTTGACTGAGTATATGCATAATAAAATTGAGAATGAATTTTAGATGCACAAACCAATGGTTTTTAGCAGAATATTAAGGCAAAACACTTATGTATTGAGGGATAAATCACAACAACACAACAAGATAAACATGCACACTAAAAATACCATATTTTGCAACAAGGTAAGATGATTAATTAGGGAATTAACATTCAAAAGAATTAATGGAAAGATACACACCACTGCAAATAATTGGAAAGGTCAAAACTAGTTCTCATTCAAGGAAAAACTGGTAGAAAAAATACATCAAGCACTCCTATGTCGACAATTCCTCGTTGTGCCTTGCATTACACACAATATATAAAGAATAATACTTCACCCAAACCATCCTAATAATAGACTAAATTTTGTACTTGCCCATCCATGCTAATTTTACCCCTTTATCATGAATAAATAAAAGGAATAAAAGTATACATGTTGATTATAGTGAGGCATTAATAACCTTAATTAAAAAATACACTTACTTGAAGTGTAGTTGATTGTTCTATTTTAAAATACATTGAATAAAATTGGGGGAATAATTTAGCTAATAATAGCTCTTGCTTATTGTGCAAGTGTCCTCCAATGTGCATGCAAGTTATTCTTTGTCCTATAGCTGATTATTAAATAATTATATTTAATCTTCTCGATGCGACACTTGCATGTTCACCCACTTGCAAGGGTTTTTGGATTTATCTTTGTTTTGTCCTCTTGTGAAGGAATGGAAAATACATTATGTTATAAGAAAAATAATACTTTTGATCTCCAATACTTAGCACAATTATTCAACCTCTCTATGGGGACCACCTATTGGCATGTGCAAGAAAATAATACCTTTATTTTGTGGAAAATAAGGTAATTAGGACCTCACATTAATCATTTAACCCTCTGATGTTGACATATGTGCACTTCACATGCAAATCATAATACTCCTCTACAATCAATATAATGCATTTATCTTCATCCTTAGAAAAAATATTCAACCTTGATTTGTGGGGACCACTTGTTCATGTTCACATGCAAAATAAGGTCTTTTGCTTCATACTTGCTAGCTTTAGCAATGTTTAAGGTGTTTTGTAAAGTTTAAGTTATATTATTCTTTGGGACTGTTTACAATCATTACTTGCTATGGAATAAATCATTGTTACATATTATTGATTGATCTTTGCTATTTCTTTTCCAACTTTTGCATCATAATGTGAATAGACCCTTAGCCGTGCTAAGGTCACAAGGCTTTGATTACTTGAGCGACCCCTTTTATAGTCCTTGGCATACATAATATTTTTTCCTTTTTTGAGTAATCATTAACATACACAATGCTTTTACCTTTTTAATTAACCAACATCATGTGATTTTGGACCTTAATGTGGTCAAATACAATAATAATTAAATTATTGGGGCTAGCCCCCTCCCCATGATGACTCACCCTTTATGAAGTTTGTTAGTGGAATTTGACTCAAACCTTGGTTATGTTGACAATAAATCAATGTTTTCATTGATCTTGGTCTTCATCTCATCCACCGATCTTTGTACCTTTTGGTCTTGATCATTGATGCTCTCGAACTTAGAAGACGGGGTAGTTGGGGTTGCATTAATTGGTGTTTTAACTATTGCCATTTGATTTATGGCACGAATCCATCTCCATTGTCGATCGATGAAGGTTTACATTAATCTTGGTGATTAATCCTTGAACGTTGATCCATGTATTGTTGTAAAGATCGAACATTGATTTCGTGAACCCCGATTCGCATGGTGATTTGTATACTCTTGATTGGATCTTTTACTTGTGATTTCAAACATTGGATCTACAAATTAGTGATGAGTTGGTTTAATACGGAGTTTAGCTGGTGAGTTAAAAAAATTCAACCCTTCATTTGATCCATTTGCATTCTTTGGTCTCATGGGCAAAGCCTCGGAAAATTTTGTCTTCACACAATGAATCTTCTACTAAAGCTTTGATCTTGGAACTTTTTGGCTTCGTAAAGCTCTATAAGTTTGAGCATTTGCATATTTCTTCTTTTTTTCTCTTTTTGAACTCGTAAGAGGGTAACCGCGCCATTGATGGGTCTTCCGAGATTTCGGTTCCATGTTGGCCTTCGAGCCACCGTGTTTTTGTGGGTTTCAAGAATTGAGAAAAATCTCATCGCGGACATCCTAGAGGTGAACCTTCTAATTCGTAAGTTGTAACTATTCATTTGATCATTTTGACTTTATCATAAATGTTGATAATTCGAAATATTTGTATTTGTTTGCATTTTTGGTTTGACTTGTTGGAACTCATCGTGGGTAGTTATAACTTTCTATGAAGCTCAATTATTTCAGGGCCCTGAATATTTCGACCACATTGACCGTAAGTTACATCTCTTTAATCTTTGAGTTCATTCGTGACAATTGAAGGATCTTCACGATCATTGAGTGTATAATATTCGAATGAATCTTGCAATGAAACTTGGTAGATGTTTCACTAAGATCGAAATGGGTTTTCTTGTCTTGATTAAATTTCTGAAGCATTGTTTAGTCTAAAAATACTTTTCTCATAGTTATTTTTCTTTGAAAATCTCTTAAAGATCTATTTTTTTCCTCGTAGCTTCAGATTTTGGCGTTTTGCATCATGGGTAGTCATTATTATCTATGTAGAAACAACTAGAACTAAATTCATGAGCTTGACCCTTTGCTATAACTTCCAGATTAGTAAGTTTATCCGAGCATTTTTATCTAGTAGAGTTTGTGATAGACAACTCAAATGGGTCTACATTTTTTCATAGTTGTTTCCGCATTTCTATCCCTTGACACCTTTGGGTTTTTTCATTTAGACCTTTCTCTACATTATTATTTAGTTTTGAATCCTTTCTAAGATTATTTATTTTATCTCGAGATGGGTTTTGTTTTTGGAAATTATCGTTTGATTGTGAGACCTATTCACTATTTATTTTTTTAGTGCTCTCCACAGTGTAACTATTGTATCCCAAATATGTGTTTTCAAGTTATTAATCCCCAAATTTATTTTTACTTTCATGAAATCTTTTGTAATTAGCTCAATTTTTGAATGATTTCAAAGTCATCTCTTATTCTCTTTAATGGGTCAAGCTTGTTGATTTTGCAATGAATCTTACAAGGAAAACTTGTGAGAAAATTATTCTCTCTGGTTGAGCGAGTCGAGTTGTGCGTCGATGGCTCGGTTGTAACTTTACTCGAATTGGGTCTTCTCCATACATTTTTTCTTTGTAAATCTATGTGTATGGGCTATTTTCTAGATCTGTATAAATGGGGCTTCTATGCTTTTAATTTCCGTTCTCGAAATACCCATTAATGGGTTTACATTACTTTGATTAATCTAGTTTGAGTTACGTAAATGCAATTTTCTTTCATCATGTGAGCTATTTAAAATGGCTATTGAATTCCACTTCATAACTCTATCTTCATCTTTTCCAACCACTAAAATTTTAATCCTCATGAGTTGAATGGTGTGCTTTACCTATTCAGGGAACTCATGTTTATTGTGAGATTGTATTCTTTCATGGAAATCCTAATTTTTCCTCTTTTGTAATGGACATTCGACTTCAGATTGTTCACTTACATAATTTGTTGTCTTGTAAACCTATCGGTTGTATATTTTTAGATATATACTTATTTTTCATTTCCATTCCTCTTTGTTGGCGGTTGAGGTCTGATCTTTTAATGCATAGCTATGATTTACTTTCAATGCAAATTTATTTTGTGATCTTAAAACTTCTCAATAGCCTAGAAATTTCTTCTTGAAAAATGCACTGTAGCATATGCATGGCTTTATTCATTCTCTTTTGACACCCATTGTTCTTTTTAAAAACAAGTGACCATTGTTCTAAAAATATTGAAGGGTGAAGTATAAGAAGTTTTTAGTTCCATTTTTGGTTCGTGGGCTAAGCCTTGATGTGTCTTTTCATCCTGTAACTTTAGAATTTAGCAATAAAATGGTAGCTATTACTATTTTTTTATATTTCTGTAAGATATGTTTATTCCTAAACCTAACAAGTAACTTCCTTGCTTTAAGCTTGCATTGGTGAAATATTTGTGTTCTTGAATCCATCCATTTTTGTAAAACACTTAGCTGCCCATAAACCGCATAATCTGATTCTTTTAAGATAATAATGGTACTTTAATGCCCCATATACAAAGTTGTTTTGATCATGTCTACATCTCTGAAATAATTTTATTTATTTTTGACTGGTTGAGCAATATGTTTTGACCTTTAATCTTGTTTTGGTGAAAACCGCAAGTTGGATTTTACTTCTTCATTATTTCGGATGACTATACTTGATCAATTGCTTCATGGAATGAAATAAAAACTCAAATCCACTTCAATACTTTGTAATTTTCAAAAAAATTGTATCATTTCTCTTTATTTTTCATAAGTTGTTCTATTCCGTAATCAGTATTCTTATTGTAATAGTTTTCCAACTTGTATCAATATGATTGTACCTTTTGTATTGATATATAACTCCATTATAATGGAAATGATAACATATGGCCTAGAAATGTTCTTGTAAATTTCCATTTGAATATTTTGATTTCTTTATATTGTGAACATATTGGGTTCTTCTTTGATGAATTACAGTCAATATTTTGTATTAGTTGAAAATTGATAAGCTCTTGCATCATATAATATTGTTCTCGGCCATTGAGAGTATTTGCGCTTTAGTTTTGAAAATATACTATTATAAAATCTGAAATATGTTCAACTGAATGAAATGGAAAGTCGTAGCATTTATTTTCCTTTTCTTTTCACTACTTAATATTCTCGGGAACATTATAAGTCTTTATGAAACTCGAAAATCTTTCTTCTTGTGCCCTCTTGATATGACGAGGAAATGATCTTAGAACTGTCTTTATTTATTTTGAGATACATCATGATCTTCCGTTTATTTTCTTGAAATGGTTTTGAAACAAACTTAAACTTTGTATCAATATTGATCTATTCTGCAACACTTCTCTCTTGTGAATTATGTACTTTCTTTGATACAAGTTGAGCCCCTTATCTTCAATCTCATTCTATACTTTATTGGAAGTAATTTTAAACTTGATGAAGCCCTTCTTTCTGTTTAATAAAAAAAATTAATTTATAAATGATATTTTATTCTCACTACATGTACCTGCACATTAAAAAAAGTTAGAAAAGTAAAAGGGCTTTAGCTTCTCTTATTTTCCATAGTATTTATATGTCTCTTTCTTTTTCTGTCATGATTCTTGTGAATTCCATGAGCTTCTGTAAGATAGTGCCTTCTCAATTCCATGTATCTTTCACTTTGATACACCTTATTCCTTCCCATTCGGAGATTCATTTGCATGAAGTTAGACAGTACATGAGTATAGATTAAACCCTGAGCTCTTAACTGATGTCTTTTCCTTTCATTTTTAGGTACACTATAATTGTTGGATGACAAAGATGGAAGATGGAGCTAGAGCAAGAACAAAGAAGACTAGGAGAAAACCTAAGGCAATGATGGGTTTATTCTATACTCTTTTACTTTTAACTTTATGCACATGTACTTCCTACTTCAAAAGTTATGAGTTACATCCCACGACTTGTGTGGGAAACATTGAATTTCTTCATGAATAAATGACATTAATTTCTGTAACTGAGTTGTATACTTCTTTCTACATTCATATTTATGATATGTATTGATTGTACATAAATAAATAATGAGTTTTGATGTACTTGTAACTTAATAATGAACTCCCCTTCATGTAAACTGCAACTTTGCTTGTTTCTCCTGAATATAACATTTCACCTAAATTGTGATTCTCACCTTCATCAAGGCAATGCATTGGTCCTTTAGGGCTTCTGTGTTTCCTTGCTGAAGATGAACATGGAATGGAAATCTATGTGAGGTGTTACATTCTTTTTAGCACACATAGCTATAGATTGAATGTTGAAGATAAATTTTGGTAATTGAAAACACAATGAAAAATTTTATGACTCCCCTAGTTAGGTCCATTTCATCAATGCCTTCCATTGAAAACAAAGTTTCGAGTTGCCCATTTTTGCATGAGTGCAAAAATTGTCAACATTTCTAGCGATCCTATGGGAAATTTTCCTTCTAACTTGTAGACCAGTGCCTTGCTCTTGTCCATTGGGCATGGAGTTAAAGCATATAACCAAAATATGCCTTTTCTGAAAAACTGACCCTTCTGAAAAACAAACTAAAGTTGGGAAAGGATTCAGAAAACTAGAACATGTACATGAGTGCACTTATTGAATTGAAAAAAATTACAATGTGCATGAAATGCATTTATTTAAAGGGAAATCATACTCTAACTAAATACTGTAGGATTTTCAATAACAATGTTTAAGAAACATACCATTCACAAGAATGGGAAGTTCTTCTTTGTTCAGCCTTGAAAGTTGAAATACATTGTTCTCTTTGCAAGCTTAAATCATGTAAGGACCACTCCAGATAGTTTCAAACATCATGTGGTTTCCTAGCTTTTTATGATCATCATCCCATTTCAACACAATGTCTTCTTCATTAAAAATTCTAAACTTAACCATTTTATTAAATGTTTTCTTGATTTTCCTTTGATTCTTTTCCATATTCATATGAGCTTGATCTCTTAGCTCTTGTAGCTCAATTAATTCTACATAACAAACCTATATTGGTTCATTGTAAATTAGTTCAATCTGATGCAAGATAAATTCAATACAAGTAACTCAACTTAGATGGACATTCTTGTCTCCCATTCAAAGAAAAAATTGTACGATGAATTGCCAACTGATCTTTTAGGAGTCACACTGTCAACCCAATGTGGTAAATTTAACATCAGATACCAAGATATTTTGTTTTCCTTGAGTGTTCTTTTGATGATCTTCAAAATATTTTTTTAATTTACTTCAACTAACCCATTACCTTGTGGGTAATAATTAGATGAAGTACTCAAATAAATTCCATGCTTGACAACCCAATTTGTTACCTTTGCACTAAGAAATGTTAAAGCATTATACAAAAGATAGTTGTTGGAACACCAAATCTGCAAATTATACCTTCGTAAAATGATAAGATTGAAGTCTCATTAGCTTCTTTCAAAGCTACTACTTCAGTTCAAAGTGAAAAATAATATATAGCAGTTGAGATCCACTTTTGTTTCTTGTGATGAAGGTGTATTTATCATGCCAATGAATTCAAGACCACATTGCATGAATGGATGATCCACTGAAATAGGCTGGAGGGGAAACAAAGTTAAACATTCCTTTCGACAAAGAAAGAACACTTCTTACACTTTCTAATCCATTCAAAGCAGTCCTTGAGTATGTTGGGCCAATAATAACCAACTTTCATAAATTTTAAAGTTGTAGTACATGCTGAGAAGTGACCTCTTGTAGGTCCTTCATGAAACTCAGATAATAGTTGCTAAATTTTATCATAATCAATACATCACAGCAAAATTCCATTTATATCCCTTTTAAACAACACACCATCAATGAAAACATAAGGTACAACTTGTAACCTAAAATATATTTGTTTATTCTTTTCCATACCTTCTGGATAAGTATTGTCTATAAGTAATTAATCAAATTAGTCATCCATCTTGATTCTTGAACTTTTGGATTGAGTTCTAGTTGCTGATTTTTAGGCTGTAATAAGATTTTTGACTGTTGATATGTGATTTCAGCATGCTATAATGAGTTTTGAGAGTCTACAGACCTACTATTTTTCCATATTAGTGATCATATGTTCACATGATCATTTTCCTCAAACTGGTTTTCCAACGAGGAGGTCAACATCATACTCCATAACCTTTGTAATCCATCCTAATCTCTTCTCATTCAGTTCTTTGTTCAACAAGAACTTATTATCACTGGATGATATACTAAAACATGTATCTTATTATTGTAAATTTTTACGTGAAATTATTTAATCCTCTAACTACAAAAATTTTTTTCAAGAAAAGTGTCCCTTGTATCGTATTCATGTAAGCTTTTCCCAAAGAAAGCAATTGGCTACTTAATATTTTAATCATTAACTTGAGGTAATATGGTTTAAATGGTTTCAGCTCCTACAAGTGCATACATTGTAAAATCCTTATTAAAATTTGGATTTTCTAGGGTAGGAGCTTGTGAAATAGCTATCTTGATAGTTTTGAATCCTTTTCTTCCTTCACTGGTCTAAGAGAATTTTTATCTTTCTTTAACATGACTATTAATGGCTTGACTAATGTTGCAAAATATCGAACAAATATTCTAACAAAGTTTATTTTTCCAAGAAAACTTTGTAGTGCTTTCTTATGATGAGGAAAGGATAGCTGTGAAATTGCTTCAATTCTGAAAGGATCAATAGCTAAACCTTGTCTGGAAACAATATGTCCAAGTAATTTACCTTGATGGACAAAAAAGTAGACAATTTGGGATTCAACAATATTCCAAACTATCTAAAGATGAAAAGTCTCTTGTAAATGCATAAGATGATCATCAAAATTCTTCAAAAATATAGTAACATCATCTAAATAAACCAATATGTATTTATTTAAAAGATGTGAAAATTCATTTCCATTACACATTGAAACATTACATCAAGATTGGAAAGTCCAAAAGGCATTATTTTGTAAGAATAAGTACCCCACTTTATGGTGAAAGCTATTTTTTATTCGTCTTCTTCACACACAAGAATCTGATTATATCCACTATAACCATCCAAAAGAAACAACCTTTCTGAACTTGAATCTTCTTAAAATGTGATCCATGTTGGGAAATGGATAATGATATTTTAATGAATCTTTGTTAAAATGTCTAAAATTAACACATAGCCAGATTTCTCCATTCTTTTCCTGATCAAGAACAAGATTAGCTTACCAAATTGAATGTTTAACTTGATAGATAATACATGATTCAATCAATTTGGATAACTCTTTTCTCATCAATGGTTCCAACTTAGGATTTACACGTATTTTTATTGCTTAATTGTCTTGGAATTTGGTTATAACTCTATGGTATGTTGAGATAAAATTGGATCAAAACCTCTCAGATCTTTATATTTCCAAGAAAAATCATCTCTGAATTCTTTACATAAATTAATAAAAGACTGATTTTCAGCTTGGGAACATACCTTTCTGATAAATAATTTCTTTTTATCATCAACTAAGATCTCTTCGTAGTTATTTGCATGAGTCGAGATCTTCCCTTTATCCTTTATTAATTGATCATGAGAACTGAAAATATCTTCTAATGTGAGCATTCCTTGGGGCAAATTTTTTGTCTTCAATTGAAAAATCGTCGTCACCATATAAAGGTTGTAGTTTTCTTGATTTACTATAGAAAATTCAGCTTCTTGCTGCTAAAATCTACATTTTTTTCTCATCATCTTAGAAAACTTACCAATTTTCTTCATTTTTAGGTACTAAATGTCTAATAATGAGTTTTATATGTGTCTATACGTTTTTGTTTTCAATCTCTTGTAGCACCTCAAAGCTAGTACCAAATGCTGCAAGTTTGTCTTCAGGCTTGTTTTTAGCTCTTGGAACAAATTACATATTAATAGCATAAAAATCCTCCATTAAGTTTGAAACTCTATGTTTGTAAGATTTCAATAATGAATTCTTACACACATTAAAGTTTTTACTTGATTAATTACTAACTCTAAATCACCAAAAACTTGCAACATGTTGATACCTCTTTTTTTGGCCCATTGTAAGCCATGAATTAATGCTTCATATTTAGCTATGTTACAAGTACATGAAAATTACAGACTTAGAGCTGAAAAATACCTTTCATTTGTAGGGGAAGTGAGCATCAAACTTGCACCTTGTCCTTTTTTGTTCTTGGCTCCATCAAAATGAAGCTTCCATAGCCCTTCTGTGTTTTTTTCATTTTGGACAACAAGGGGATTGGTGCATTTTCTTCATGCAAATAATAAACACCAAATAAATATTCTTCTTCTTCTTTGAAAGGATCATAAGCATGTTCTTATTGAGTTTTTCATCCATAAACAAATTAGAAACACCATATAATGTAAAAAAGGTGTTGTAACACCAAAATAAGTTTGATTTATGTATAGATAATTTTCTATGACATGTGAAGCATGAGGGTCAATATGAAATCTATCCAAAGGATTTGAATTAAACGTAACTTTATTTCCATATCTTCTAGTAAATTATAAGAATGACCACTATGAAGGAAGATAAATGTTATCCAATTTTTCCCCTCGGGCAAAATTGATCAAGCAAAGTTTTACACGGAGAGATGGAGTAGTTGGTTTGGTCATACAAGCTCACATCCGATTTCGAAAATAAAGTTAGGGATGAGATCGTAAATGAAATGGAAGACCTAAAAATAAGTGGCTAAGAAAATGTTGAAGAAGAGCAAGAGGAAAAGAAATGGAGAAAGGATCGAAGTTTTTAGTTCCGAACCTAGGGATTACGGTTTGGATTACGGTTTTCAACCAATAGTGTCACAACCAAACCTATTAGTTATGATCCACATCATAGCTAATTAGTATCATTGCATAGTTGACATATTTGAACACCAAAGACAATAAATCTTATGACTTTTGGGAAAATCACCTAGGCCATAGGTTGGTTTGATCACTAGTAGGCTATTTTCATTCATTTCCACGTATTTCACCCATTCGCCATAGTTATTTATTCACACATCCCATATGACCATTTAGGGTCCTCAGTAGCCAAGAGACAAAGTATACTATCCTAGATTCCCATAACTCAACACAATTTACTTAGAGATGGATATTGATAAAGGCCTTGGGATCTTGGTCTTTCAATCCTCGCCAATTCCACCTGTCATTATTTCACAATTGACTGTCTTGAATGAAAAATTTGACAAAGTCTACAACTTCTGGTGGAACCAACCTACGCAAAACTAGCACTCATAACCCACTCACTTTTACTAATCATATGTTTCCTCTAGCACTTAGATGACCTTTCTGGAATTTTATACAAGGAAAACCCAAGACATTTTCCCTGTCTTCCATAACCCATTTCCATCATTTTCCATGAGCTAGATATTTATTTCCATCTATGCATTACCATCATCGGGGTTCATTTTAAGAGACCTCTTGGAAATCAGAGGTGGAGAATACCTGAATATCCCCGGAACCGGTTTCACGGGAAGGTGAATTTTTTGGGGGTTGTATGAAAAAATTTCACCTAATTATCAAGCACTATGACAGAAGGCTGCAGATGCGTGACGGGATATTTTGCTGTCGCACGTCAAAAAAATGTAGTGACACGCGTCACTAAGGCCTGTTGATGCGCGTCATCGCATTTTTCCGACAAAGCACCCTCGGTGGCGGCGTCAATAGGTGCGTTGGCCGCGCGTCACTAGGGTCTGCGTGACGTCACACTAAGGCTGTTGACGCAGCGTCACTACATTTTTGACGCGCATGACAAAAAATATCTGTCGCGCGCCTGCTGCCTCTCCTCGACCTCTGCTTTCTCATCAAAAAAATCTTCGTGTCGTGCATCAACAAACTCTTTTTTTCGTAAATGCGTTATGCGTCAATATCTATTGTACCTCCTTGTCGTCGTGCGTCGAAAAATGTAGTGACGCTGCGTCAGCGAACCTTAGTGACGTGCGTCAGCGGACCTGTTGACGCGCGTGTCACTAAGGCCTATTGACGCACATCACTAAGCCTCTGTTGCCTTAGTGACGCGTCAACAGGCCTTAGTGACGCGCGTCAACAGACCCTAGTGACACGCGTCACTAAGGTCTGTTGACGTGCGTCACTAAGGCCTGTTGACGCGTGTCACTAAGGCGTCAACAGGCCTTAGTGACGCGCGTCAATAGGCCTTAGTGACGCGTCAATAGGCCTTAGTGACGCCGCGTCAACCCGACCTTAGTGGCGTGCATCACTAGGGTGCCGCTGACGCAGCGCGTCACTAAGGCCTGCTGACGCTGGCGTCCACCGCATTTTTTTTTGACATGCGACAAAGCAAATATCCTGTCGCGCGTCTGCAACCTCTGCCCTCTTCTTGCTCATCGAAAAAAACTCCATGTCACTCGTCAACAAAATCTTTGTCATGCATCTACTATGCGTCAATATCTATAGTATCTCCTTGTCTGCAAACCCTCCTTGTCGCGTTAATAACTTACCCCTTGTTGCGCGTCTATAATACACAGGATATATCATATTGTACAAAAATGTGAAGTAGAAGTGTTCTACCTAGGAATAATCTAGGTTTATATAGGGATATTTTTCAAGGGTAGGCGAAGCCGACCTAAAAAAATTAAAGTGTAATTTTTAGGCGAACAGAGTTCTTGGCCCGTGCCAAAAATTCACCTTTTCAAAATTTTCAAAAATGGAATATTCTTCATATTATGAATATTCGCTAGTAAAATTTTCACGACCATCATCCTAGACCATTCCATATCACCAACACACATAAGAAAACATTGGCTTCCTTAGACAATCATATTCCATTAGTGCCCATACAAGACATTAGATTGCCTTGATCTTTCCTTATCCACATTTCACTTATCTCACCTTACATATATTCCACATAGCCATCTATCCATTCCACATCGGCTATCTCGGCACAACCTTAGGAGGTCAAGTGAGCGTGAAGGTCACATGATGATTTTTAGTCATATAAATTTGTGAACTCGATTTGAAGGACTATTTCCTTTTCATTTCCTTGTCTTATTTATCTTTCTCCTCTCCCATTATTCTATGGGTATTTATATACCCCTGAATATGTCAGGTTTGGATTACAACGGACTCATTGTAGGTCTTGAGGCTTACTACCGCAAGATGGGTATGTAGCATTGCCCCTCATTATTAGGTTAGGTTGGGCAATGACAATTATTCTTCTAACTTACCTTCACCTTACACTCCTCCTCCTCAAGGTGCTAACAATGGTTCATCTATTAGGATTGAGGAGATCAATCATCTGGAGTTCTCTACCTCAAACAATATGAATTTCATAGGAGAATATGGCTTCTATCCTCGGGTCTTGTTTGAGGCCCCAAATCAGCATGCAGTCTGATCCTTTCTCTTCCTACCTCTCATCTAATGATGAAATCATGACAATTCACCTGAAGGGAGGAGAATTTTAATTCCATGGACCATTCCTTAGAAAGGATGTAAGGGTATGTTGATGCTCTTATTCAAAACAACACTTTTTAGCCATCCCTCTACACTTTGAAAAATATACCTAAAGAAGGATGGCATTCCATAGGAAAATTTATACAAGGACATCATGTACCTTTATCTCCTAACAAGGCTCAAAACATGCCCAAAAAAATGCAACACCATCTTTGGGTGATGTGATTTCTACGTTGGTAGATAGAGTTAGGGAATTGGAGTTTGCTTAGCCATCTCATGTTTCATATTTTTACGGGAAGGCAAGGTCCCTTACCATGCTCAAAATCCTAGTTATGTTCCTTTTACACCATCACCTCCTCTGGTTTACATGGGAATTCCTAGCCCCAGAGATATCCTCATTGGATTAGGCACATTAGGTATGCCCCTTCACACCTTATATGGATACCCGTAATAGGCACCAACCGGACACATGTTCTTGAATGCCATCCCAACTGAAAATGTGACATTCCTTGGTTTTGTGCCTACCACTCTATATCAAAATAATGTTCCCTTGTATTTGCATATGTATTCTAAATCACCACAAGGGACATTGTTTCTTTTATTGGATCATATGCTCTGCCTTAGAAGGTACCCCGTGCCCCTACATATGCTTAAACTACACCATATCATCCACTTATTCCACCTCCACCACCGTATCAAGAGTCATTTATGGTAAAGTCATATGTTGTGGGCGAGGCTCTACATATCTCGAGGAGCCTCTCAATTTTTCCATACGTAGCATCATGATTTTGTGACTTGCTGCTAGATCTTTCAAATTTCAAAGGGGAGGGGATCCAAATGCACATATTAAAGAATACACAATCATAATTAGAGAGCTTCTCCTGGGATGTAGTGGTTTCTAAAATATTCCCCAAAATCCTTGAGGGGATTTCTCTCAATTGGTACTATAGAATACCAAAAGCCTCGATACACTCATTCAAATAAATCGTCTAAGATTTCATAAAGGATTTTGATATGAACAAGTTGTTAAGAATGGGAATCAGAGAATTCCTCCACATCAAATAAGAGCATAATGAATCTTCTTCCCATTTCATCCAAAGATGGTAGCAAGTCCTCTACTCTTGACCCAGGTGCTTTGTTCCCTTATTCAAGAAACCAAGGAAGAAGTACACAAGTTCCCTCTCATGAGTTATGAAGAGGTTTTGGAGGTTACTCTCTGCATTAACCAAGTGGATATTGACAATGGTCGAAAGACATATGGTTCAAATGAGATACTTGCCACTCCCTCACAAACTATTCTAATTTCCTAAACAATTCCAATAACAACCAAGGACCTAAGGTCCTTAATAAGAATCATGGTGCTACATAGATGATGTTATTGATACGATCAGGAAGTGAATGTTATTAACATTAGCAGTGTGCATAATGTTAACAATAACACGAATAAAAATAACTAGAGGAGTAACAATTTCAATCTTTTCATCAATGTGGTGGAATTTAATTGTCCTCCTCCACATCCTCAACAAATTTAGGCCTAGGTCCCTACTCAATACCAAGGTGGGTATTAAAACCAATATAAAAACCAAGGGCAAAGGCCCCCAAACTTTAATTTCAACAATCAACAACAATGAAACAATTAGAAATATGGACCACAACAGAAAAAAACTAGAAACCTCATGATTACAGTCATGATCTATATTGTGGTTTCCATAGAGTTCAAGGACATGACACAAGAACTTTTCAAGACTAAAATAATTTTATACAACGACTTTCAGAGGACCAAAGGAAACTCTTTATCAAGATTTTCTTCTTAATACCACAGAGCCAACACAGAACATTCACATAGGACCCGTCTCCTCTCATAACAATCCTTTTGGATGTTCTAGATACCCGCTTCCTATGGAACTTGAAAATGAGAATTTTAACCCTCATGACACTAAGAAGGTTAATCTAGTAGGGGAGAAATGACCATGAAACATCTACATCATCAAACCCTCTTGTAACACCTCCTTTGGATGAAAAACAACAGACCAAGATTGTAGGCCTTGTTGAATTAGAGACTGAACCTGAGATTAACGTGACCACTCATACTCATGCCTATTCCAAGTAATTCATTCCCATATACCCCTTGATGTTAGAAAAAACTCTAGTACCTCCTATGCCAAAAGGGGCTTATGACCTAATTACATATTTGACCAAGACCTTTTCTCACATTTCCTTTTTGGATTTGTTGAAGAACTCTCTAGCTCATCGAGCCACTTTATTGGAAGTGTTTTACCTTGGTAAATTAATACATGTTACCCCTCCACCGGAAGCATAGATCAACCATAGAGAATTTTGTGTCTACCCTCCGCGTCATCCTTAAAGAGATGTCATATTTTTCTTTGACATCGTAGGATACCCACCAAAGACCTTTGAATTGCCACAATGAGGTAATCCAATGTTATATTTATAGGTATGGATCTAAAATAATTATGTTAAGCATATAATCATTAATGATGGTACAACTGTTGGTTGTCAAATAAGGACTTTATTGAAAACAACAGTCAGGGGACAGAAAGTCCCTCCTCTTTGATGGGAGAGGTTCCCTTATTTAAAGGCAAAAACCTATTTACAAATGTACAACGTTTAGTTTTAAAGAGGAACTCTGATATCATGAAAGTGTTTGATATAACAGATCATCAATACAAAAGGATAGAAGAATTAAGGAATGGGAAAAGGTAGAATAGCACTCTCAGGAAATATAGATAACAAAATAATTCCTTACACATGCCAGAATGGAATCATATAGAACAGAATCATTTGCATTAAAACCACAAGATGTTATTTCACAGACACAAAGTTCTAGAGATGACATCCACAAGAATACAAAGCTTCTTGAAGTAAAATAGATTAATGATTCAATAAATTTTAATAGATAGAAAGGAAAGAACAAGAATAGATGGAAATAGAAAGAGATATCTTCTTGTATTGATAGCTTTTTACTCCTTTACACTTTCAAAAATAACCAGAGTTCCAGCCCCTGAAAATGGCATAGAGAGCCCATTATATAGCTTACAAATTGGTTACACTTGGTAACCATTTCTTTTAACTAAAATATTAATTAAGGAAGTGCTTGACACAATGTCCTTAATTAGTTTACAATGAGCTCAATTCTAGGAAAAGAAGGAGAAAAGGAGAAACTAGGAGAGAAAACATCTACTTATTGCTGAGGAGGGCCCACCGACTTGAGAATCCATTTCCTGAATCTTTTTAATGCCTCAGCTATCTCCCTACCTCGTGGGATTGATGTGTTGGCAGTGGCATGAGACCAAGTGCCTAGACATTTCTCCATGTCCTTATCAAACTCGGTATGTTCTAGGTATTCTTTATTAGCTTCTTCAATGGCAGATTGAAGAGAGCAAATATCCTTTATCTTCTCTTTGGTAATCAATTCTTCTTTGAATAGGTCTTCTTTGAAAAATGTCCTGAACTGAGTTTTAATCTCTTAAAGAGAGAAAGGAACACCTAAAATTTCATCATGAAGATGACAATGAATATCCTTAAAGGTAGATGCAACACAAGTCTTGAAAGATTCTCCCTTCTGCCAACTATTTCTCAATTCTCCCAAGGCTTCTTCTAGAACTTTTATTTTCCATTCAACACTGAACACCCATGACCCTGACAAGTTGTCCTTGGCATCATCAAAAAATTTACTGGCCAACAATATCTTTTCATCATCCTATCCCATCAGGCAAAGATCTATGATGCAACTACTCCAAAGCTTCAGTTCTTTGTCCATAGTTCTAATAGAGGAGGAGAGTTTTTGTTGCAGGTTGGCCACCTTCTCATTGATTTTGAAGGCCTCTACAATGAAGTTCAAGCCTACAATGGTCATGTCATCAACCATGGCTTCCATATCCCTTCCATAAGTGGAATATCTATGTATATCCTTGATACTCTGAACCTCATCCCATGAGAATCATAGGAGGTGGAAGGGTAGCCAGTGGAGCAGGATCCAAAACCTTATCTTTAGCCAATAATGACTTGATGAAGTTGGAAAGAACTTGATTTTGTTCTTCCAACTGTTCTATAGTTTGCTTACCCTTTTCCACTCTCTCAATAACCTTGGTTACTGTTTCTTGGAGGTTATGTACCTCACTCTCAGGAGTAGATTCTCCCATTGGAATTCTAGAAAGTTCCAGGTCAGAGGCTAATAGATCTTGCTCTGCCTTATCAACCTTAGGCTTTGTAACCTCTAGAAATTGTTGGCCTTGAGCATCTGTCACTATTCTTGAAGTTGTTTTAGCTCTCTTTGTTGGAGGAGGAGGAGTAGTACCTAACAAAGCTGCCACAACATCAAAATTTGGCCCTGTCAAACGGGAAGAAGGTTTTCTCTTCCTACTATCAACCAAGGGTTGCACCCATGCAAAAGTAGAAGAAGAAGAAGGGACAAGAGGTCCAAGAGCAAGTGAACCCATGGCACTTAAGGTATTCACCACTGTTGCCTCTAGTAAAGAGGTGAGTGAGGCATCTGGAGCTTCTTGTGTAGAGGAATCTATGGTACTAGGAGGTTCAGTGCTAGGCACCTCCTTCTCATCTTCTACTATAACTTTTGAAGTTCCTGTAGGGTTTGGTACTTCGCCATCATCACTTTCACTGAGAACAATAATGTTCTCTAGCCCTGAAGGAAATCCTGAATGCTCTAGAAGGGGTTCTTCCTCAATTGGCTCTTGTTTAACCTCTTTTATCTTCTTTTGGTACACTTGAGTAGAAGAAGAGGGAGTAGATGATTCAAGTTCTTTAATTGAGGAAGAAGGAGGGGTTTGTACAGGTACCTCTATGCTGGGTGTATGTGTTTCCTTCCTAGGTGTTGAAGTATCTCTGGAAGAAGATCTGCTTTGATTCTTCTTAAGCTCTCAAACCTTCTGTCAAACCAAAATTTGGTTCTTACAAGGATAAGGGTCAAAATATCAACCAAGTCATCCTTCTCCTTCTTGTACCAATCTAGATCTTCCAAAGGAGTATGTTTGATTGATGTCTCATATTCAAAAGACTGTAAGTCTTCATCATCATCCTGGAACCCTTCAGGAATTTGATAGAGATTGAGCTCTTTAATCGATTCGAGAGAGGAGTCTCCATAGTGCCTCTCGCCTTAATTCAAAATCATCTCGCATAATAAGCCCAATAATCCTCGATCCGGCTGTGATGATAATTTATTCTGAGGTTCTAATCAATGAACTTCTTCAAATCAAAACAAGTCCTAGGCCTGAAAAAGTGGACAGTGAGGGGAGCAATGGCCCTTTCTACATTTTGGGCATCCAAGGTTGTTTTACATGTATAGTTTCCCAAAGAAATAGGGAAGTGTAGACCAGATATTTTCTTGTCCCTATAGGTTCTATGCAATTTATCCAATTGCCTACACACTTCAACTAGAGCCATCTTGTCATTACAAAACATGGGGAGCTTGAGAGGTGTGTTTTCATAACCAGCCAACCTGATATATGAAAACCTCTTGAATTGAATAAAGAAAGCTCCATACTTAGTTATCAGGTTCATGGCTTCATCAGAAAACCTCTTGGCAGTATCACCTTCCAAAATCCTTACAATATACATGGTAAAGGCATCATTAACTCTTCTGAAATTGTGGTTGCTAGTTTCAAGGGTAAATTGGGGGCAATATGCATAAATAGGCTCATCCTTCTGGCCCTCCATGTATGTGAATCCAAACCACTGCCAGGATGCTGCTAGGGAATACATGAGATAAGAAGTCATATAGAACTTCTTAGTCGATGCACATTAGACAATTACTCGGTCAAATTCATGTAGATGATTTCTGCCCAATTTATGTTCTGATCACCTTCACAGATGATGTTGATAAAAGGGCACATCCAGAAGTGAAATTCATTGGTAGAGGGAAATCCCATGACACGAGCTAGCAAAATGATGAAATCAGACAACTCTTCATTCAACCTCTATAAATTATTGGCCTTGAGCATCAGTCACTATTCTTGCCTTATATTTATCACTATCCTACTCAAACAAGGTCTGAGCTTGAGCTTGAGTGAGAATGATGGAGTCTTTAGTCTCTGGAATGCATAGGGCAGTAGTAATGGCAATAGCATCTAGTTTGGCAATCAGCTCCCCATGCACATTAGTCAATTCTTTGGTGTCCGAGTTAAAATGAGCTCCACAGTGAGCACGGTGTCGACACATTGTATAGAGATAGGAAACTAGCCACATAAGAAAGTATAATGTAGTTGATTA